>OMNN01097758.1:1802-21034 GCA_900302755.1 Chromis chromis
AACAAGCACACTCCCTCATGCAAATGGAAATCCCAAATGTCACTGGCCTACCCCCGCAGGAAAATGCACCCCACCACATGGCAAAAACATCAATCAATCAGGAACATCTTGAGGAACATGACAATCGCTCCTAGAGCCCATTCTGATCAAGCATCAACAGGATGCAGTGGAACAAGTTTGATTGACAGAGGCCCCACTGCACAACCCAGAGTACCCAAAGGATCCACTGCCAACGTCCTGGTGTCAGACCTCATAGGACACCCTGAGAGGTCCTCTTTCCATGCCCAAAGGTTCAGAGCATTTTCGACCACATAAGGGGGACCAACACAATATTAGGCAGGTGGTCATAATGTTATGCCTGATCGGTGTAGTAAGAAACAAGACAATACAATATTAGACTAGAATAGACATACTTTATTATCCCCATGGGGAAATTAAAAAAAACAAAAAAACAAATAATATAGATACAATATAAATACAAATACAGATTTGTTGAGGAAGTAAAAACTCAAATAAAATCAGGAAAGGCTATTCGATAAAGTACGTTTGAAGAGGAGACTTAAAAGAGATCACTGATTTAATCAACCTGATTCCTCAAGGAGATCATTCCAGACCACTCTGTCCCTTTTAGTTTTCAGGCGGGCCCCAGACAGAAGACCTCTGTCTGAGGGTCTTAATGTGCGTACTGGTGCATAAAGGTACTAAAAGGTCTGAAATATAGTTTGGATTGAGGCCATTGAGGGCTTTAAATGTGATCTGTAAAATCTTCAAATCTGTCTTCAAACATGCGTTGAGCCAATAAACACTTAGGATGTTGCTGAGGTCAATAAATGCAGATCAGAAACACATAGTTCCAGATGCAGAGATACCTGCAGAGAGGACAAAACTACAGGAGAGAGAAGACACATAGATAATGACATGCAATGGTGGAATATAAATGTATGGAGAGAGAGTCTGTTATATGTGTTGGACAAGTTCAATACAGCTAAGAATGTAATGAAATAGAGCATATTGCTGAAATGCTGGATAATTTAATCTCTTTTGGTCTCTATTAATCTTTTAATTAAAACAGGTATTGACTCCATAACCTGTGATGAGGGGTTACAAGTAGATATTGCTCAATATCTACACAAGCAAAACTGGATGGGAGCTACTCTCATTGTTGCTGACTCCCCTTTTCAAAGATTTACAAAAAGTACACAATAAAGAAAATGTAGCCCTCAGCAGACAAATCTGGTTGTTTCCAGGAATTAAACCTGAGCAGATGTACAAGAAATGTGTCACTTTAGACCTTAAATACACCATGTGTTGTATGTTGTATGTTAAAAACACAGCCAGCAGGAAGTTCTTACCATGTTTTACCTCCTCATCTCCAATGCAAGACCGAATAACCAACCAGGTGAAGAGGAAAGCTTCCCATAGGGTCCAGAGCTCCCAGAAACTCTGTTAAATGTGTGACAGTTGCCTTGTAACTATGCTACTGAGGCACAATATGAACTTACATGATAGACTGAGGCAGGTGCTGATGTAATTTGATTTTAAGGCCCGGTCTTCATGTTTTAAGACCTTCATTATTTAAAATCATATTGCGCTTTCATGATGCATATTACTGAATTCATGTGTTGGTTTGATTATCTGCACAAAGAATCTGGGGTCATGTATTACTCAGGATGAGAAATGTTGCTCTACAGGGAATCACCAGCTTGTATTGGCTCCAGATCCCCTCACAGCCTCTTAAAATACGTTTGCCAAATAAGGATAATACGGCTTTATTTATGCTTGACACCAGATAATTCACATTTAACCCAATTTACAACAGCATTTTTTAAATTTGTCTGAAGAAAAGTCTCAAAATGAAATGAAACAGTTACAGATGAATGTGCTTTTTTCAATTCTAGAAGCTACCAGGCTTCATTTCAACGTCAGTTTGTGTCTCTCTGACTGTGCAGCAGACATCCCACAACAAGCGTGACAGATGGGCCAGTGACCGCAACTCTAAGCCCTGGTGGGCGGACCGCATCACCGTCACATTAGGGGATTTTCCTCTCCCGCCATGACTTAATACAGACCAGACTGCCACCTCTTAAAAAGCTGGAACGCAACACGAAGACAAAATCTCAAACTCGTGGTCCATTTTCCAGCCTTAACGATTTGTGACAGTCACAATGAGCGTCTGAATTGGACTGACTGGAAATATAAAAACCATATGACCCTATTTTCTTAAACTTGATGGATTAAATGAATAGATTTGGCTGCATAATGTCACCACACTCTGACTTATTTTAGAATGCTACTATGTGAAGCCTCTGGACTCGGATCTTTTTTGAAACAGCATTAGCTCATTCTCCTAGCAGGGCTTTGAGCAAACACAGTACCATCCGTTACAAAGTGACCTTCACTATTAATATATCTGCTTTTCATACACACAAACAAGAAAAAAAATAAGCACAACAGTCCCCCCGGCAGGGAAGAATGAAAAAAATATCCCGCTGAAATGAAGGTGAATGGACAGCGAGCCAGAGATGTAGGAGATTAAAAGCTGGTAAATCCTAAATGAACTGAGAGATAAGGGATGAGGCGAAGGAGGTCAGGCTGTGTAAGTGTGCCACGCGACTGCCTCGCCACATTGACTGAGGCAGCGGTTCGGCCTCAGGAGGGTCACTGCAAACTGGGCCTTCCACAAGCCTGCTATACTGACACATATGTGCCCTACTGCACGCAACAAAACCTCCCTGTAGTTATCACAGATTTGGGATTAGTTGGACAACAAACATGAAAACAGCGTGCCAGTGCACAGAGAAAAAGCACCACTGTTCATGTGGAACTCTGCTACATGAATATGCCTCTAATTCATACTTTAAGGTTATTATTGCATAGAAACATCATTAAAATGAGTGATTAATAATAACACCATGTAGAATCACTTTTAACTATATAATGTAGGTGTCATTTGTGATATTTTTAACTGTAATATGGACAAAATATTTCAGTGACAATGTGATATCAAGCATTTCTCTTTTAATTTTCATCTTTACCAAACAAACATAGAAATATCATTTGTATCTCCGCGATAAACAAAAATCATTCACAAAAAACATTTTCCTAGAGACAAGTATATAAATACATTGATTGAATAATTTTACTCATCTGTAAAAATTAAACAAAGGGGCACCTGAAGCCACAGTGACACATCGTTTTTGTCCGTTGTGATCTGCCAGGTCTACCGACAACTACCACCACCAGTTGATCAACACCTTGATGCACTAAGGCTCTTTTGCCCACAGAGAAAAAAAAACATGTTAAAGTCCTCTACACTGGATGCCCACAGAAAAAAGCTGCAATTTGTCTCTTTACAGAAAGCTATTACAGTATATATACTGAGTGGTACTCTAGAACCAAGTACTAACAGTTAAAGCAAAAAAAGATTGATCATTTCATTTCATTTCATGTACACAAGTACTATTATCAAAGTCATGCAAAAATGAAAGTAATTCTGACATCAAAACTTGCAATTGGATGGAAGCTATAAAAAAGGACTCCAATGCACTTTCTATACAACTACAGGTTAAGGCAATGGAATTAAATTCCTTTCATATATGTGTAACTGTGTGTCTGTACGTGAGTAGGTATCTTGTTTAAAACCAGCTCAGATGTGGAATTAAAGCTGCTCTATGTCGTCACTATTTACGTCTTCATTCTCAGTTTAAGTCAAAAAAATTCCCCCCCCGTCATAAATCTTGGAAGTCAAGTACAAACTAAAAAAAAGTTACACATTTCACATTCCGCAAAAGTTAGTAAAAACAATTCATCGACATCAAAAGGAACTCAACACAGCCTTTTGCACAGTGCAATTACAGAACTGGAAAAAGCCCTTACAATCTGTACATATGGCATGGCTTTTTCTAGCACAAAACAGGAATAAATGGTAAAAAAAAAAAATAAAAAAAAAATAAAAAAATCACATGGAGTGCAGAAAAATCAACATAAAATCTAGTCAGATAAAAGATTCTCATGGTGATAATGATGATAAAAGCAGAGGGACTACACTCAACAGTGCTACTGCTTCTTGGTGTAATCCCACAACCTCTTAACTTTAGATTGCAGCGCCTCCTGGTGGTTCATATCAGTTACTCTGGTCTCAGTGTAACATCAGCTAATCCTTGGTGTAGATCCAGAATCAGAAAACAAAGCACAACCTACAAGCTTTTCTTTTTTTTTTCAAATGATCAGCTGGTTCCGACAAAATCAGGCTAAATCCACAGCTTCATGCTATTCCCCTAAAACCACGAGGCACAGTCAGAAGTGTACGTAGACCATATTTTAGCAAAGTGTTTTGAACATACAATTGCACGGATGGAAGGTGAAGAGGTTGTTTACGCTGCAGGAATGACTGTGTGGAGAAGTTTCTGTGGTCAAGATCATTTTTAACACCATTGTAACTGACATGGACCACATCACATCTGCCATTCATCTTAAACTACACATCCTACAAGCAGCAAGCGTTTTGGCGTCATTGTTTGTACACAAAAGGATAGATTTCAGAAAATATGATATAAAATCTTAACACAACACTCACATGCCATATATTTGTTGACGGAGTTATGAACAACTAATCATACTTTCTGTGTTGGAATGATATTAGGTATTCTACTATTAGTTTAGCCAAATCAAGTCTTGTTATTAACATTGATTCATACTATCAGTGTTTTTTTTCTCTCTCAGAAACAAAGCTGCATACACTACCATAGTGTATTTCTCCATCACACATCAACAAGAAAACACTGTATGGAGAAATACAGTGGAACTTTTGTACTAAAAAGACCATTACTTTGTAAAATACCCATAAATGTGTCTACTGGTGATTTAAAGAATGCATTTTTCACAAAAGGAATCTTACATTCTATTTCCAAATATGGGGAGAACTCGGGGATTATAGCAACCGTTTAATCTTTCAGTGACCATGTGAGTGTCATATTGAGATAGTCTTGAAGAAACCCTAGCCTTTATCCTTTGCTCCAGAACATTTCAGTAATTCATAAAGCGGCAGCAGCATGGCAAACAAAACAAAGTGCAACATTCTGGGGAACAGATATGTATGGTTCTTTTAAAACTTAAAATTTCACACAACAAAAAAAAATTAAAATTAAAACCCGTTTTGTAATTTTGGGTCAACAATTACATACAGCCTTGGAGGAGGAATTAAAAAAACACCTTTGATGCCATTAAACATGTACCTCCACTATAAGTCCACCTCACCTGAAACTCCACTCCGGTTGCAGTGTAGCAAATAGTGCAAATTAGTTAAGTTTTCAGTCCATAGGACTACATTTCATCGCTATATTTAGCCAAGCAGGTGATATCTACTGCTTGCTTTGTTCTCATTTCTGTAACTGATAAACTGTTAATGTATCTCAGAAAGACACTCTGTACCTGGTAGTTATTGCATGTGACACTTTTAACAATCATTTGCATATGCTTTGTTTGAACCTGTGATGTGACTTCATGTTTCTCTTCGGACTTTTTTCTTCTGGGAGGGCTTCGGAGGCTCCACAATCTGCTCAGACTTCTCTGCAAGTAGATAAAAAAGGGGAAAAAACTAAGGAAGCTGCATTCAGAACCATCTCCTTTAAATCCTTTAAAACATGTGGGCATAAATTACATCTTTTGCTTTTTGTTTTTTTTAGGAAAGAAAAGGGATTAAATGCACAGCTATGAATAGCTGTTACTAAAGTCTCCTTGGTGAATGTTCTCCTCACATTGACTGAACACAGATTCATAGTCAGAACCTACTCTGAGACGAGGATATGCTGGTATTCTGCTTTTTGGACAACGCAGGAAGCTCTTGGGGTTTGGGCACTGCATTGACTATCGGCGCTGTGCTCACCATCTGCAAGCAGGTTAATCCATTTTATGTGAACACTGAAATAAATAGAAACATTTTGCAAGATATTAATGTTTTGTTTCTTGCCTGAGCCTCAGATGCAGCTTCCTCTTCTGTTTTCTTCTTCTTTTTCCTCTTCTTTTTCGATTTGGCTGCTCCCCCAGATTGATCCTCAGCATCTTTCTCATCCTCTGATACCTGCCATAACAGAAACACATTCAAAGTATTTCAGGTGAACATTTAAAACACCAATTTCTGCTGACAGAAATGTGCAAGGCAAGAGACATTCAAGAGATTAACACTCAATCATTAAAATAAATAACTGTTAAAGTCTATTAAGGTCTTGATTAGGGATACTTTAGAAAACAGCCATGTAAATGTCAAACGGATTAATACCTTGTTGGGTACCGGATGTTCCTTCTGCAGAGGAGCTGGTGTCACCAGTACGGGTGGCTCTTCATAGTTTCCCCAGTGCTCTACTGGGGCATTCCAGTCAGAGCTGGGATCTGCTGCTGTCATGCCGTCTAAAAAAAGATCACATGAAACAGATGGAAGTCAGTTTGAAGAAAATCCTAAATGATCCAACAGGCAGCTGTAGTTGGCTACTTACTGTATCCCGACCATTCATCATCAACATTAGCGTGGCTCGCCCACTGCAGCTCCATTGAATTTGATATTGGGTCTGCAAGAGACAGAAGGTGGTTCAAAGTGTCAGGGAGGTAAAAACAGTAATCCAGCCATGAATATAGAAACACTCGGAGCTGGTAAAGCAAAGTGAAAACAACGTTCGCAGAGCCTGGTTTGTGACTGGGTGAAAGTGCTAACAGTTAATCTCAGCACCAACCTGAGGTGTTTAGTCTCAGCATGGAGAAGGACACGGGGTTGAGGTCAGTCTTTATCCGGCCATCAATTCCGCTCCATGCTGCTGGTGACGGCACACAGAAAGTGAGATTATATTGTTGGTTCTGGCAAACAAACAGCGCAGCTTAGATTTGGAATTAACAGACAAGATTTCTTTAAAAAATTAATTAATTAAGAACCGTTATGTTTCTGCCATTTGACAAAAATTTTTTTTTACTGATGTCTACAAACTATGAAACACAACTTCCTGGACATCAAAAGTAACTGGCATGGTAAGCATGGTAAAAAAAAAAACAGAATCATAATAAACAAGGATCCTTACTTTGGTGTTATCAAAGACTTGGCTCAGTCAATATTTGACTGTGGCACATTTCAGTGCTTTCATGTCAAATGCATTGTGTTTTACTTGGTTTATAGTCTATTACTTGACATCCACAAGAAGGACTGGGGTTCTTGCAAGAAAATAAACCATCAGGATATGTCATATTATCAATTACTGTTTCTTATTTAAGGGAATCTCTATTGAGGCAGCAGTTAATTCAAAGTTAGACTTTAATAATTAAACTTGCTAACATACCTGTTTATCAAATGTTAGCGCTAGCAGTGCATATATTTAATTTGTAATTAACTTTCTTTTTACTTGCAGTATCACACTGGCCCAGCAGATGGCTCAGTTGCACAGGGTCTAGTAAATTAAACTGTAAAATTACATTCAAGAATAATCTTAGTGTGATTTTTTTCTCTTTTTAAAAACATTTTAGCTGTCAAATTGACAGTGTTTATCGTTACTGTAGCCTGTTTGGACATTAGAGTACTGTGAAAAATGCTGAAGTGGCTTAAAGGACATATTATATCTCATATGACGAAAGCGTAGATCACATTGTTCATCAAAATGCAACTATAACTGGAATCGTTTAGCGCATCAAGGATTAAAAAAAATAAATCATTGTCTCGCTTAAAAACAAGAAAAAATGTCACTGTAATGATGTTTACAGCCTGCACTGTGTCATAATACACCGTCATTTACATTTGAGGTGGACAAAGGTCTACCCAGGTCTAAACGGTACCTTGTGACTCCTGCGCCCATTTTTGACGCTCAGGTTGGGTCCTGTAATGAGTAGATGTGGGGATGGAGCTCCACTTGGGTCCCTCCATAGCGCCCATCTGGCTTGGGATCTTCAAGGAAAGATCAGTCCAGCCGCCACCATTGACTGAAGGCTCCTCTCTCCAACTGGAGGACACTGAGAAGGCAAGCAAACAGGAAAGACACGGAGTCAGTCAGCAGCAAACTTTTTTAAAAACATGTCAGTGGAGTTCTTAGTAAGAAAAGCAGCTTTTGTACCACAATAATTACTTTTATAACTGCTGTTTTCAGGCATGTTCATTTACGATACAGTTCCCAGGGAGATAAAGTATGATTTTTTATTGAGCTGCCATCAACTTTTATGCACAACAGCTTCAAGATCACCTCCCTTATCTTATCTTGTAACTACACAAATCTTTACTCAAATATTCACGCAAGATATTGGTTTAGTTTGTCTTTACCAGCTCCACCAGCACCATCCCCCTTTCCAGTGGTTCTTGAATGCAGGGACTCTGAAACAAGTTTGAAAAAAATTAATTGCTTGAGTAATATGTGATATTACGAGATAATTCTGGTTTGAGTTCATGAGTGGACTATTCACATCAAGACTGCACATTACATTAAATTAAACAACATTTCCATCAAACTCATGCGTTACACCAAATCATGATATTCTAACATTTCAACACAGTGAATGTCTCCTGGGTGAATACCATGGTTTCCTCTGTTCTTCTTGGTAGGTGCTGTGGCTGCAGGTGCCTCCACGTGGGTTTTGAGGGCTTCCACACCTCCTGGACTGCCAGAGTCCTCAGAGCCTTTTTCCTTCCTGCGCTGCTGCCTCTTTTCTCGGTTACTGACTTTGGTCTCCCAAGCACCTGGTTGACACGCGCACACACAATACAACACAGAATGCTTGGGTAACTTGGTGTTCAAGACAGTATTTAATGGGTATTTTAGATAGCTGATTGCAGATTAAATTGGGTTATTTGTATTATCTAAGGGGCAATGGTGGCTCGATGGTTGAGGCTCTGGGTCAGATCAGAAAGTTGGGTGTTCCAGGCTGGGGATTTTACAGTGCTGTAATGTATTAGTGGCAAATAAAGGCTTCTTCTTCTTCTATTTAGTTGGCCTGCTACAACAAGGAAACTGAAAGATGAGTGCAGAAAGGGAGGCTAAACACGAGAGATATGTACTGGAAAAACCTGAACAGTCAGCTTGAAAATGAGAAGCAATTATGACATTTCTTTTACGTCAGTTGAAATTTACCGTCATCAGGTTCCTTTCCGTCATTCGTGGACACATGCTGAACTTGTTTCACATCTGTCTTGGTTTTCTTCTTGTTCTTTTTCACCTGCACTGGGGCCTGTACCTCATGGACCTGCGCAGAGCGAATTACACAACAAGGTCATTGTATTGGCTATAATTTATAGTCCTTCTAAGTAACGCCACGTGGCAAATCTGATAAGGAGTGGCAGTGGAGTTTCAGAAATACTTTGCTAATAACGAAACTGTCTTGCAAAACTGTAACAGAACTGGGCAAGTCTAAAGGAAAACTTGTGGCTACAAGAACTATCAGTTTCAGATCGCTTTTAAACTTGGCCTTACTTTTTCAGTTTTAAACTGCGGTGCAGGTTTGGAAACTGCCTCAGTCACTTTAACTTCCTCTTGTGCCACAGTCACTGGTTGTCCATTGGACTGGGTTTTCTGGAGAAGAAAGACATCAGATAAACAACACATTATTCCAATCCAGGAATATATACACAAAAACCAATCAAACTGCCTTCAGTCATCTCATTCATCTTTTTTATTTGCAGAAAAATCTAGCTCTTAATAAGCTTTACTTCCACCAATCTTATCTATGAACATAAGGATATTATAGAAAACATAAATACACATTTATAAAACTATGGTTCTTTTCATCTACACCTTGCAGGATCTGTTTATTAGCTGTTAATCTTGATATCATTGTATACTTCAGTGCAAAGACTTCTGGCTGTGGATTGAATGGTATGTTTCTGAGAGACAGGTTAATAGCATCTAGCCTTGTTCGCAGGATAGTTAAAACCAATACTATTTTCACGTTTTAAGTAGTTTATTAAGCGGACATATTAAGGGGAGAAAAGATAATGCTCCAGGTGTTTTTTTTTTTAACGTGTTGGCTAATGATAGTGTGTCAACTAGCTAGCGTTAATCTAACCACCGTCAGTGGAGTGTCAGTTGGCAACAAATGGAGCTAGTTAGCATCACTTTTTAGACAATAGCATTTAGCTCAGTGCTGTTTTTATGTCATTTATAAGTGGGTCACGGGATTGTTCCTGGATGGCTTAATTTATGTTGTGTAAACAAAGCGGGCTGTGATGCTAGCTAACGCTAATTCATGCTATGTGAAATCGCCAAGTTAGCCTGCTAACTAACGTCAAACTTCACCTCTGTTATTGTTAATATAACAATAGGGGTGAATGTTTGATTTAAGCTAGCTAACACAGTAAACACTTTGGTGTTAATTGTTTTCTGGATACACCAATGAGTAGACTGTCATGACTGACTCACAGTGATTCGACAGCTCGTTAACACAACCTACTGTACCTTTTCAAGCGTTTTCTTTTTGTTCCTCTTCTTCTGTTCCTCTGGCTTGGCAGCTTTAACAAAGGTGGCCTTGCCAGGCTCACCGCTGCCTGCTGTGACCGGGGATCCCCGCTTTTTCCCGACCAGCAGCCAGCCGAAGACAGCGGCCCTGGACAGACCGAGCAGCAGCAGCAGACCCACCGCGGCCGTGGAGAGGATGATCCAGGTCGGGTACAGCTCGGGCTTCAGACCCAAATCCACCCCAAACTGAGCCCGAACATATCCTTGACCCGAAGACAGGAGCTCCTTCAAACGGCTGGAAAGCAGCTCGGCTTTTTCCAGCGCAAACCCTTGCAAGTCCCCAGCCATCTTTCCCAAAATGCGTAAACACTAGCTGTTAGCTATCATTTCCAGCATCCAAATGCTAACGGAGGAGTGGCTAATCTAATCTGACTGCTGAGGGGAAATCTCAGAGAAACTACAGTCCGCAGCACAAAAATACTGCTTCTGACCCACAGTAGGTCATATAATGGGCAAAAAGCAGAACATTTGCACACACAAACATCGCGTAGTTGCTCTGCATTTATAACTAGTCACCAAATGAACACAATTCAACACAAATACTATTAAATTACAACAAAGAAACTATTTTCATCTTACAAAACATTTTATTTTACATTAAAATGTTAAAATAATGTAACATAGAAGCCAGGACTACAAACTCAATAAAACATATTCTGCATATTAGCCATCTTTAAATGTGTAGTGAGGTACAAAATAATCATTCCTACCCCTTCACCTATTAAACCATAATAGCTGTCTGTTGTATGTAAACATCAAAACGGAAACAAGTCAGTTCTTTAAATCCCCATTTGTTCTCCCTATTCCATTTATAAACCATACTGAAGGTGGAATTCTAAAAGTAGAGCATTATTTTTTGCAATACTGTAACAGTATTATAACAGGACTTTAGGTTGTTTTTGTCGACAATAGCTTAAATAAATAAGTCAAAAGTAACAAATATATAAGAGAATGTCATCCAGTTTTAGAAGTCTGCATCTAGTGTGAATTCACCGCCCATCTTGCTCGACATAACACCGAATCTCTGATACTCCGCTACTCGTTTCTCGAAGAAGTTGGTTTTCCCTTCTAGTGAAATGGACTCCATGAAGTCAAATGGATTTTCGGTTTGGTAAATCTTGGGTTTAAAAAAAAGAAGAACAGAAGAAGAGGAAAAAGATTATTTTCACCAAGTACACACTTTACACAACAGTAAACATTAAAAAAGCATCCATTTATACTTTTTTATATTATACTAATATATATATACTAATATATTTCTTTTATCAAATGATATACAAAGCAATTAAGTGACCTTCTTTAACATTACAGCTACCACAGTTGGAGAAAAAGTACTATTTGGCTTTGGTTACACCTATTTTGCAAATATTTTCATAGGGTTACCTTGGCCAGTCCCAGATCAGCGAGAAGCCGGTCAGCCACAAACTCGATGTACTGCTTCATAAGACAACTGTTGATCCCGATGAGATCAACGGGCAAGGCCTCTGTCAAAAACTCCTGCAACATCAGGCAGGAATGTTAATTGAGAAATTACAGAACAAAAGATTTTGTTCTTTCAAAAGAAAAAAAGAACAGGCTGTTGAGCTATTATTGTTCTGTTGCAGGGTGAGTCAATATTAAAAAATACATGGTATAAAAGCAGCAGAGCTGTCTGTTAATTTACAATGTGTAGTTTGGGTTGGGCGTATTTCCATTAATACTGACCTGCTCAATGCTAACAGCTTTAGTGATGATGTCCTTAACTCTGTCCTCTGAGGGCTTTTTCACCAGGTAGTTGTACAGCAGGCAGGCAAAGTTACAGTGCAGACCCTATGAAAGAGAATAATACACATGTCAGAACAGCTAATATATAAACAGAGATCATTGTTAACAGTTTTCACATGCAAACTGTAGCAATATTCACAATACAAACTACCTAAAGAGCAACAAAGATACTCTGACAATTTTTAACCAGCAAAGTGTGTATAGAAGAGCTAAACAAGCCTGCAGTCACATCACTGAGTAGTGTATGCACACAGTAATACAGTATAGAAACCTTGGTAATAAGCTGTGTAAGAACAAAACCACTGCAGGTGTGTCAAACAAAATCCAAAATAAAGGTTCCACCCAAGAGCAATGGTTTGCCGTATTTAATTTTATGTGCAGCAAGATGTCATATTTATAACTTAAAATGCAATTTGCAAAGTGACAACGTTTATCTAAAATCAACCCCTGCCTTAAAACACATTATGTCCTCTTCTCAGCTACATGATTGTATTCCTTGTAGCTGCACTCAGATCTAAGGGGTCCTTTCAACATATTGAACAACATGTTTATTTGTACGTGAATTTATCTCACCTCATCCCTGCTGATCAGCTCATTGGAGTAGGTAAGACCCGGCATCAGGCCTCTCTTTTTTAGCCAATAGATGGCAGCAAATGAGCCAGAGAAGAAGATGCCCTCCACAGCTGCAAAAGCCACAAGTCGCTCCCCTGAGGGCACAAAAGTCAGAACTACTGTTAACGCACCATAAATAAGAAGTTCCTCAGAACCAGAGTTGTTCATTATATTTAGTCAACAGTATCATGTTGGGGTTTTTTGTCATGTCTTCCTCACCAAATGTGGATTTGCTGTCATTTATCCACTGGAGAGCCCAGTCTGCTTTTCGTCTCACACAAGGCATGGTCTGGATGGCGTTAAACAAATAGTCCCTAAGACACATATGTTGTAATTGATTAGAAACCATTTAACATTACAAGTCTAAACATACATAACAAATAAAGTGTCCAGAAAGTCCCGCTGTCTTGTTCATGTTTAATTAATATCCAATAACAAACTACATTGGGAATGTTTTTTTTAATCTGGAAAAATAGTCTGCACACTAGAGGTAATGCTCCTAGATACATTTATTATATTACCTCGTCATCTTCATTTAATTTAATTTGATAAATGTCCTTGAGAGCTTTAACACTAATGTCTAAACTCTATTTTCCAGATGATGACATATGTATTTTGGTCCAGCACCTAGTATTCATCACATGGATATGCATGCTGTTTCTACATTTTTTGCAACAGTTTTGTACTCAGACACATGAAATAGGGGCAGGCTAATTAATGCATCAAGGTGCATCTATACAGAACAACAAAACAAGTTCAAACACTTTTTTACAGCCACTGTAAATAGCTTGTTGTTGCATGAAATTCCTGTCTTTCTAGTCTGTGGGGACATCAGAGCTGCTGCGGCTGAGACTACAACGGAAATCAACACAGTGTGGCGTTGGCTTATCCTACAATGAACAGGTGCAGGTCTTACAGTTTGTTTGACATCTTCAAAAAATAGATAAATTGACAATTGTGAATTAGTGCCTTCATAATCACAAAAAATACAGTAAATAAAAATGAATTCCAAAAACCAATCAATAAAATTCAACAAATCTGGCCTGAAACCTGCTGGTTTGTAACAGTTAGTTACAACTATCTTAAGTAACTGACCTCTCCTTCAGGTCCCTGATGTAAGTGTTGATGAGCATACTGTACATCTCTGAGTGAACAGTCTCTATGAGGATCTGGAAGCTGTAGAAGGAACGAGCTTCAGGGACCTGCACCTCCTGGCTGAACCTCTGCACCTGTTAGATAAAACACAAACACACATGTCTTTCTTTATTGTGTGTGCAACTCAAAGCTGAGCCAAAAACAGTTGAGCCACAGTGAGTAAACCACAATTCAGTCAGGATGTCATTTATATTTCTGTTAACACATCAAGTGTGACGATTAGGTTATTTACATTTTGCAGGTTCTAGAAATATTTACCAATGACTTTGGAAGATAACTAACCATTGCTCATTAATTTATTACTCAGCTACTAATACATTACGCGCTTTGAATCTTCAAACACTTACAATATAGTGGGTGTCTTAAAGAACTGTTACATCTTACTTTCTCTTCAGAGACATACAAGCTACAACACACCTGCTACAGCTGAGAAACAACCCTCTAACCCCTCTCACCAGGTTTTCGTTGACGATACCATCACTGGCAGCAAAGAAGGCCAGAACATGGGAGACAAAGTGTTTTTCCTCAGGCTTCAAACAGTCCCAGTGTACCAAGTCTTTGGATAGATCAACCTGTAAAACACAACATCAACAGTACAACTGTCACACAGGCTACTCTGGCATTTCCAGTGATGGGAAATCAACTGATTCATCATAAGATGTGTAAATGCATGTATGTAACAGAGTCAATTATGTAGCAACAATATCTATAAAAATGTGTATATGCAATATATAATTTATAATACACAAATTTCATGTAAATAGTTTCATGTTGACAGCCTAACATGTTAGACCTCAAAAGTCAACATGCAGAAAGTTTAAGCTTTCAGTTTATTTGTTAGCGTAAACTTATTTAGTAGCATGATAACATATTCCTGTGTCATTGTATTTGTGTAGGGGCACAAGTTTGTTACCGTAATTGACTGAAGGATTCAAATATTTACCTCTTTGGCAGGTATGTTTCTGTGTTTTAATGTGTTAAATAAAACACACCCCTTTTTACTACTGTATTTCATAGGAGAGTAGCACAACTTTGTAACGTGACTGCACAATCATTTGGGTAAGTAGATTTTTAATCAGATCCAGTTTATTCATATAGCACATTTTAAAACTACCTGAGTTGGCCAATGTGTTGTACATGTTACAAGACAGGAAACACCTTACCCACCAGCCTCGATTGCAGAACAGTTAACAGCAGCTGTTCTGAGGATCGAGGCTTTGAGGAAGAGTAGGGGGCACAGAATGCACTCTGGTACCAACCCATGGCTTTATGAACAAACTTTCAAATCAATTCTGTATTCAACAGAGTAGGTTGCCTGTGCAGGTGCAATGTTTTCCCACTTTTGGTACACTATGTACTTGAACATTATTGCATTTTTCCTTGTCTTTCAGTGAAACACAAAATTTGCAACACCCACCTCCTCCACCGTCCAGAAAGAGGCCTGCGCCTGCTTGTACATCTTCCAGATTTCTGGGTACTGGATGGGGAAGATGACAAACCGTCTTAGGTTCTCTCTGAGCAAAGGTTCTTCCTCCGTGTCCACCGAACCATTTTGGCAGTTTGTATCTTTTTCTTTCAAGGAGGTCTGCAAAGAGTCAAAGTCATTGTTATTTTGGTGTCTACTTTGCTTTAACTTTTTTAAAGCTAGTAAACAAAGGTTTTACAGATTGGTCCTTTAATTACAAAACTGCCCACTGCGCTTGCGCATTCTGTGTTAACAAAACAAAGGGCATGCCAGTGACATATTTACTAAACAGTAGGTTTTATAAAGTATTTACATTGTAAACATTCGCCTACTTACTTCCCGTTAACATTTTTGAACATTTTAGCTCTATTTTCACGGCTGCTGTGTTATTTCCAACGACGCCATTCATCGATCCTGACAGCTAACAGACAAGGGCAGTTTAACAGTTAAGCTAGTCGTTAGCCTTACATGTTCGTGTGACTAATTATTTAACGAAGCGAGGCTTAAATTAATCAGTTTAACTACCCAGTGGTTTAACAAGTAACGTTAGCACCAAAAACCTTACAGTCGTCATCTTACTGTCTGCCCTACATACTGAATGCTGTAGCTGCTAGCTTGACTTTAACCACTCACCGTTTCCTTAACATTGTCAGACTGCCTGCTTATATTCAATAAATCCATTTCCTGAGAAGAAGACGGTTTTTTCACGGTTGGTGTCATTCGGAGGCTGAATTTGTTTCTTCTAGTTCGCTAGTAACTCCATACCACGTCCTCTGGTTGTGGATGTAGCTGTAGCTGTGGAGGTTTAACATTTAAAGTGACACCACATTGAGGGAAGCAGCGCCTCTAGCGGTCACTTTGCCATCATGGACTGTTGCAAAACGGTGTGATTACTAAACCATGTTATCTAAACATGTGCACGGTTGGGCCAGATTACTTTAAAATGTTGTCAACACTAAATATAAACTAGACATGTTTTTGTTTTTACTATATACAGTGAAATCTTGTCCTCACACAGTGCAATTGTATCTTTATTTTTATGAAAACTCCATTATGTTCGGTTAAAGTGTGCCTTTGTGAAACTTTAATGTTTCTTTTGACTGAATAATTGTGTTTGCAGTTTATAGTGTAATCAAGCCAGACATTAAGGATGATTACAGGCAACACTATAGTACTGATTCTAGTGTTTAGGTGATATGTTTGGCATATCCTTGTTTAGATTATAATGAACATGATTTACAGATGGGTCTTGTGTATATATATCCTATGGCCTATAACAGGGGTCTTCAATGTTTTTCAGGCCAAGGACCCCCAAACTGATGGCGAGATGGACCTACTATTTTTATTTTACAAAGGTATCTTCTTTTCAATGTGTGTCTGGGATCTTAGTCAGCTGGGGACTGAATAGGCTCTCGGCCAATCACGGGGAACCTGACAGAGCCAGCGTGTAACATGCGGCCTCGTGATTGGCACAGCAGCGATAGGGGCGGGACTTCCTCTTTGCATACAGGAGGTTTGGAGGGACAGGTCGAGGCTAGTCTCATGCTGTGAGTGAACTGGTACCCAGCTTAAGAGAGTTCCTGTGTGTCCTTGAGCGTGTACGTTGCTGACTAAAAAATAACGTCTTCTGCCTCAATTTATCCGTTCGCTACATGTTGGATTTATGTTAATGTGTATTTAAAGACATTTAAACTTGTGGAAAAAAAAAAAAATTCGCTGTTGAAGACCTCTGGTCTACAATCTATGATCTCAATGAATGAAATGAAGTCACTTTGATGCATTATTACCATTTCAGTCACAATCTAATTGGCTACAATCACTGTTGGAACAAGAAAACTGTGTTCTTTGTATGTTTAGGTGATGCGTTTGTGTTCAATATCCTTGTTGAGACGGGAGCATACCTATGTTCCCTGGGTCCTATGTTCCCCGCTTTGTATGGGACCAGGGAACAAAGGACCCTTTTTCTAAATAAGGGTCCTGTGTTCCCCGCTTTTCACCAAAAGGGTCCTATGTTCCCCGCTTTGTATGTGACCGGGGAACATGGGACCATTTTTAGGGAAAAACGGGGAACATAAAACCTTGTTGAACATTGAATTCAAAGCAAACACAGTAAACTGTGCTCCAATAACATGACTTAAAAATGGGTTTTATATATAAAGAAATTATCGCTTTCAATTTTCCTTTGGGCTATGCTCTTTAAAACATAACACCAATGAATGAAATGGGGCCATTTTGATGCATTAATAACATTTCAGGCACAATGTAGGGGCTCAAATCACTTTTTAGCAGGTGGAAAACTGCATTTTATAAGTTAAAGTGGTCCTTTAAATTTATTTTAACTGGATTGCTTATAATGCAGGGCACAGAGCAGGTAAAACATTCTGTAGTTCATTTTCAGTGAAAATAATAAAATCTCCATTATCCTCAAATTAGCTTTAAAAAAAAGAAAAAAAGAAATATAAGTGAAGTCACCATGAAGAAAACTTGCCATATTTTAAAGATGTAATCAAATAATCCTCGATGATGTAACTATAATCTAAGAACACGTTTTTTGCATTTTAGTGATGTAAATGGTTCACACTTAAAAAGCAGTTATTTAATCTTTGGCTCCAAAGCGCTTTACAAGGCATTTCTCATTCATCCATCCACACACACACTGACACACCAGTGGTGGAGATGTGATTACATAATCCCTTCGACATGTAATCAGTTACTACCACTGACTGACTTCACAGGCCCTCAGCTGCAGCCTGCTCACTTCACTTGCACTGTTAGTTATCATCCTACAGTCTTTATCATGTGGACAATGAGTACAACAACCAAATACAGCTGTTTGGTAGGGGAAAAAAAGACAACGTAAATCCAGAGTAATAAATTCTTTAGTTGGATAGGAATGTTATTTGGCAAATGACATCTTTACTACAAAAAGCATGCTTATTGATGTATTGTAAACATGGAGGAACTTTACATACAATTCCCTGTTTTCAAAGATGGCAACTTGGCCACAGTATGAATTCAAAGCTGGACCTCGATGCATGTGAGCCAGTAAACCCAGATCTTTACACTGGTATGTTGTGTATCCCCAACCGGAACACATCATTTGTGCACGCCCATGCACAGTTTTGAGACTTCAGCATAAACACTTGATGGAAGGCCATTGGTGGGTCATCATCTACCTGTTGCAGAAAAGATTTTAAAATATTTGAGAGATTAATCACGAAAAAACAAATTATGCTGGCAGAATTCACGTCGGTTGCATGTCTGTGGATCATGAGTACATCCGAGGTAATCAGCTAAAAGTTACAAGCTTACCTGTAGCTGTCCGAACACCATGATGAGAATACAACTGTCTATTGTCGGTTGGAAGTCTTGTTCTGTTATAATGTGCTTAATACGCTTGAAAGGCAGGCTCTGTGAATTGGAAACAGTATTTTTATTGGAATGTGCAGCAATATCGTGCACACACAATTATTTGGCATTGGTATTGTAAAAGAACATAAGGAGAGGGGTTATTTAATGCAAAGCGAAGAAACATTATCTCCTTAACCATTTAAGACCTACCATAGAACAAGTAGCCAGAGCATATCTTTACATTTTCTATACTGTAGTGCCATTTTTTTCAATCAAAATACATATACAACTAGAAAAGCACTCGGAGAGTGCAGGCCTCCGCCAAGCAACTCATGTCCACCCATTAGGGCTGGTCCGAATAACGAATATCCCAATATTCAGCTCGTGTGGGGGGAGGGGTGGTCGGGGGGGTA
>OMNN01097761.1:3984-20906 GCA_900302755.1 Chromis chromis
TGTAATGTAATACATAAGCATTTAAATACTCTAACACAGTGGTTCTCAACTGGTCCAGCCTCAGGACCCAGTATGTCTCTATTAATGATGGTCACAACCCAAATTTTTGAAGTTTGCTGTTCCTGTTGGGTGTACTCTCAACGCATTTTGATACAGCTTGGGAAATTTTTGGCTTATTTTTTTGCTCATTTTGGTATATTTGGACACTTTTGGGCATGCTTCTGCGACCCTATAAAAATGGCTTCGCGACCCACTTTTGGGTCCCGACCCACCAGTTGAGAACCACTGGTCTAAAAGATAGTTCTGCATAAGGAGCACCAACACTCTCACTCCAGTCATTTTCAGTTTGCTGAGTTTTGCTTGTTGTTACTTCACTTAGATGCCTGAGCCTCACTGTGTTTGCATACGTACATTTGTGTGATTATTTGCAGGGGTTAATTCTCAAACACTTTAAGGGCTGTTCTCCCATTATCTTGTCAAATGAGGAAAGTTTTATCATGCTCATCTTAAATCAGAGTTGAAGACATACGCATACTTGCACGATTTTGTGAAATCACCATAGTTTGGAAGTCACTTTTGGTTTACTACATTTAATGGGACGTTCCAAGCCCAAACTGGTTCTACAGCATGTGCACAGGCATTTTTTGAACATGAGAGATGTGCAAATATTTGGCACACTGGTTTGTTCAAATATTGAAATGATCAAGTGTGATGTGTAAACTTAATTAAAGCCTTCAGTGCACATATAATGAGACACGCAAGTAGGAGACATAATAAGTCCTAGAGTCACACTTCTGAAATGACAAGAGGGGATAAGTTGTATGTATGTGTTTAACAAGGCTATTGAACTCCCTTGAGGGAAGCCATAGCAGACACAAAATATTATTCTAAGCCGAGCACATAGTTTATATACAATATGTAGTTTATGTGTGTCTGGAGAGGATCTTTGAGTAAGATTTTGAAAGCAGGACTATTCCTTCTATAGATGTTCTGTAGAGAGCATCCTCACCCACAACATCTTGGTGTGGTTCAGGAGCAGCTCTCAGGCTGACAAGAAGGCTCTGGAAAGAGTCAGGAAGTCAGCACAGAACATCATAGGAGTACAACTGTCCTCTCTGTCAGACGTCTATAACATCAGATGTCTACGCAGGGCCACAAACATCACCTGTGACAGTTCACACCCCGGGCACAGCCTGTTCTCCCTGCTGCCCTCAGGGAAGAGGTACAGGTCCATCAAGGCCCGCACTTCAAGACTCATGGCCACAGACCCACAGAATAACTACTTTAACTACTTTAAACTGTTTCACGATTGAGGCTGATGTGTAAAACAGATTGCAAATATGCATATCTATTGTTTGCCTTAATGGTCCTCATGTTTAAATATTTTATATTTATTTTTAAAAAAAATGGATCCTACAAGTTGCTATTCAGTTTTGATTTTGTTTTGTTTTACAAGTTGATTTTTACATGTCTTTATCCTGTCTTGCTCTTTGCACACATTACTTTTGTTGATGCCTGACTGATAACATACACAGCACTTTGGCCAACTCAGGGCGTTTTAAATGTGTTATATAGATTAACTTGATTTTATCTTATTTATCATTGTTAGAAACTGAAACGGGCAACACATTT
This sequence comes from Chromis chromis, assembly GCA_900302755.1. Classification (NCBI taxonomy): domain Eukaryota; kingdom Metazoa; phylum Chordata; class Actinopteri; family Pomacentridae; genus Chromis; species Chromis chromis. Next base: position 5,617 of record OMNN01097761.1, read on the forward strand.
ACTACTTGCTTACCGTAGATGTATATAAATGTTTGTAAAATAATGAATATGTGATTGCATTTCAAAGTCTCGTGATAACATTGGTTAGGCGTGCGAATGACGCAGTTTGGTGGCCGGGGAGGGAGGGGAGCAGAGCAGCAGTGTAGGAAAAGAGGAGGAAGCAGCAAGGATGGCGGAGTCACACCTCTGAAGGTAAAACAGTTATTTTATCACATTAACAGTGGACGTTTTACCCCCAACAGCACAGTAACGCGGCACTCAAGAGAAAATACACTCGCCGGCCTCTTGTTACGGCGTGTGTAGGGCTAAAGTGTCATTTTGCGGTGGCGAGTACGAACGCACTCTTTTGTTCAGCTTCGGAATGGCCGCTGTTTTTCAGAGTGTTTTCTTTTTTTGCTCGGCTAATATTCAATACGGGAACGGCGCCTAGACACTGAGGTACAGTTAGTCCGCACCTCCTATCCCTTCTCCGTGGCAGCTCGGCTTTGGGATATCTAGCTGCCTCCACCGGCTTGTTCTCCTCGGGTGTCTGCTGCCCGACTGCGCTCAGCTGGCTGCAGCAGAGATTTCCCCTCTCGGTCGAACTCAACGGCGGACGGGTCGGTCTGCGTCCGACAGCCGCTCAGCTCGGGCCTACGCTACACACTCACTGCTCTGCTTGAGATTAAGCTAACCGCTGGATGTGAGTATTAAATGTGCAAGAAGCGATCTCGACACCAGCCGCGCCGTCTAGCACACGTAACACTATACGTTTGTTTTATTCTGTCGTATTGGACGTGATGTTACTCTTCCTCGTTTGAGAAAATCTCTCGCTAAATGCTGCTAGCTGGTGGGCTAAGTTGCTCGCTAGCTGACGTTAGCAAGTTAGCAGTCTGGCATAACTGACGTTTGCTTTGCTGTTGACGTTTAGCTTAGCTGTTTTTATTTCCTGCCTTGTTGTCAGCCGTGTTACCAGGCTCGGCAATTGGGCTTTTCTCTTTTGGACTATTGGACTCCGGAGATGTACACTGTGTATATTTCCCCCGGTCAGTTCAATGGCTGGCTTAGCTAACATTACACATTTTTAGCCTACGCGAGTTGACAATTACTTGGCTAGTTGATGGTGTTAGGTTAACAGTCACAACGTAATGCCTAGCATTATTACTGCTCGCGTCAATGCATTGCTGTCACACCAGTGACCACACCAACTCTCGTACGTTTTTCTGTGTTCATAATATGTGAATTAAGTAATCTTGAAAGGCGACTTGACTGATCCGGTAGCTACGGTTTTGTCAGTAATCTGTTTCTCTGGATTTGTCATTGGCACACGTAGCCATCAAGCTAGCTGGGTCATGTGTAGTAGCAGTAACGATAGCTGCCACCTCACCTCTGTAGGGTAATTTTCCTCCATTATCACATGGATCTGAACTGACAGGCCAGATTATTCCTGATTAGTTCTTTTTTTTAACTTGAGGAGTAACCTACTGTCAAGCTACAACACCGGTGCTGGATTTTTGGATATCTCTATGAATCAGAGCCTGTAGTGCGTTTTGTCACATCGCAGCATTTTAATTTGTTTGCTTTTACTCACGTGTATTTTTAATTTTTTTGCATGCACTGACAAGCTAACACTGGTACACTTCTTATTTGATCCTAAAGTCATTGTAATGTATAAACAAATGAGCACAGTAGCCAGTACTGCTCAGGCCTAAATGCACTGGCATTAGCAGATGGACCCAAGATATCCTTAATGGAAACTTCATTAGTCTGTATGTGGGAAGTCCAAGTAGCACTTTATGCTGGTGTTGTGGTAGTGTTGATGGACACGCATTAGCTTTTTCTGTGTGAAGCTGTATATGAGTTGAGCCTCATATTTACCCTCACTAAACGAGTAGTTCTAACTTAATGTAACTCTCAGAGTGCTTGCAAGTTTTGTCATTGCAGGAGCAGCTTATTCAGTATCTTTGGCCAAAAAAACACCTCAAGCACATCTTTAAAATGACCCACCCACACTCACACACATCCACACACCACTATGATAGACAGTTGTGCAGGGCAATGTAAAAGCTGTGAACAGACACTGAGCGTCTGCCTCTACCTTTAATTGTATGGCCACCAAGTGAATTCCATTATTTTATGCACAGCTGATGGGTTTCTGATTATCTCCTCTCTTATCCTGGGTTTAGACTATCAAGTCATACATAAGTATTCATTATGATTTAGTAGGGGATGGCTAACTTGCTGAATGCATGCTTAGGTGGGGCTGTAGGCTTACAGTAATGTCAACACCCGCTGGGTCATGTTTGTTTAACAGCAGTAAGTTGGTGTAAGGTTATGCTTAGTACATTAAACAGATTTTCTTGGTCTGGCAAAGCACACTCAGTACCATGGTATTGACAGTACTCTGACACTGACAACCCACCAAACCTGTTTAAGTGCGTTTTTGCGTCTTAGAAAGAATATTGTCAGGGTATTAGGACTCCCTTTTTAAGAAAGTGTTTACTTTTTTTCTAGATCATGCCACTTATATTGCACAATTGGGCCCCTAAACACCTACCTTAATGTGAGTTTACAATATACTTTATTTAAAAGTATTTTAATACTAAATGTAATATCCTATGATAATATTCTATATATTTGTTAGAAGGCATGTAAATAAGTGGGGATTTGTTGAGTCTTTCTCTTTTGCATGACAAACCTTTCAATTAATGAAGGAATTGCCAATGGTGTGTCCCTGCATTCATTGCTTGGTGCTGCATATCGTCAGTCATTAGTATTTGAAAGTGCCTATCGCTGTTTGATTTTGCGTTATCATTGTCATCACTGTGCAAAAGGGGTGTAACAGTACATGTATGAGTTCTAAACTGTTTAGTACGTGACGTGAGGTGTGATATAGTTTCGCTTAGCCAGACCTATCTCCACAGCGAGTGTCGGCACTGGAGGATGGTTTGGCTACACCACATTATCATTTTGCTACAAGGGGGAAAATGTCCTTGTTGGCTTGTTTGTTTTTCTTTAAACCAATCACAATTGTTTGAGACGGTGCTAAGCCCAGTATGCAGTGATGATGCCCCTGTCGTATTGCTCATTGATCCAAAACTTGCCATTTTTGGCAGGTGGCTAGCTCAGAGGTTGTTGTTATTGTTGTTTCTTGTGGCAGCAACATGCATAGCAGAAGGAGAGGAAAATACCTTGTGAATTGCCAATAGGAAATGCCAGTTTTATATCTGGTAAATGAGATTAGGCTTGGTATGAAATATCCTCGGTTGGTACGCCCTGTGAGCGAAACAGTGACTGTCAGAACTCTTACATACTTGCACTCTTGGAATGAAAATTATAAAACTGTGAGCTCCCCCCTGAAACGTTTTGGTGGTCCACTAGTTGTCCATCAGCATGCTAGCAGGGTTAGCCTTGAAAGCTAAGCAGGCACTTTCCCAATTTTATTAACCCTTTAAGACCTACAATAGAACAAGTAGCATATCTTTACATTTTTACATGCTGTAGTGCCATTTTGTATCAAAATACATATACAATCAGACATAACTATATACAGAAAGAACCAATATACAGAAAGACAACATGTACATCAAAGTAAACTGGGACCACGTGATAGTTCATGCTCACAATGTGATGATGTGTATTCCAACGTCAGAACTTAGCGATGTGAACACCCGCAGTCTAGATTATAATGTTTTTATTGTGTTTGCTTTATACTGGATTTCTGCAACACATTAGTGGAAGGAAACAGCGCTCTGGGACATGTTGGATGCGTCATATGAAAGTGTAACTCCTCGTGTTTTATATGCAAAAAGAATTATTGCTCTATCTTATTTGGTTGCAATTCTACCGCATTGAACAATGGATACGCAAATGGGATCGCCGGCGCTCCCGTAGGTCTTAAAGGGCTACATATATGTGTTACTATACTGTACACATTAAGTTTGAGTTTTAATTGGCCTTCTTGTGTGGCCAGAATCTGTGACCTCTTTACTTGCACTGTAAAGGTCAGTCGACTGGCCACCATGTGGAGCTCACACTGAGCACAGATATCAAGTCCTCGGCTGCTTTTGTCCAGTGATAGTTCCAATAAAGTTTTTATAAACAAGATGACCGTGTCCTCAGTGTTGGCACACAAAAAAAGAAAGCCGTCATTATTTTGTGCAATTTTTAAAGCTGAATTGGACTGCTGGCATTATGAATATGCTGCCTTTTTCTTAATATTTTTGATTTTATTTATTTTATACTTAGCTCAGAGTCTCTTTTTCATTGACAGTATGCAGCATTTGAGTGCCCTAACTGCTGGAACAGGGGTGTCCTAACTTTTTTCACTAAGGGCCACATACAGAAAAATATACGAAGGACTGGGCCACTTACTAGAGCAAATCAGGCACACTACCCTTTGGTTTCAATGAAGAAATATTAATATTAAGTCTGAAATTTTCAGCACTCACTTGCAATCTTGTCTCTTTGGTTTCCGCCACTTTTGGTGACCCTCAGCAATTTTCTTTGATTGCTTTGTGAAGACACTACCTAGTCCAAGACAGATGCTCCACCTAGTGTTATAACTAAGAACTACAATACCGTTAAGCGCAAATATTATGTGCGGGCCAATTAAAAATGCATGGTGGGCCGCATTTGGTCCTCGGGCCGTAGTTTGGACACCCCTGTGTTAGAATAAGAATTATAGTCAATTAGGCATTTGTAAATATTTTCAATTCTTGAAAACAAATGTAAAAAAAAAATTTTTTATGTGTTTTCTCAGTTGTAACAAAAACGTACAGAACCGTGACTTCCAAATAGTTTCGTGCCGAACCGAGAACTTTGTGTAGGGACTGTCTACACCAGGGGTGCCAATCCTGGTCCTCTAGGGCCACTATCCTGCATGTTTTAGATGTTTCCCCTCTTCCAACACACCTGATTCAAATGATCAGCTCATCATCAAGCTCTGCAGAAGCCTGATAACGATCCTGATCATTTGAATCAGGTGTGTTGGAAGAGGGAAACATCTAAAACATGCTGGATAGTGGCCCTCGAGGACTAGGATTGGGCACCCCTGGTCTACACTGTTTGTGTAGGGACGAATCTGTGGTTCTGTGGCTTGGTTTTTTTTTCTCCTTCCATTTTTCACTTTTAAAGTGAGGGCTGTTTTTGGTCACGTGAATATTAAACTGCTAAGTTACTTTGCAGAAACCACTTCATTCATTTAAAATATACAACCAATAGTATGTCTGCTCTGCTGTGGTTAATATTTTTTATGACTAGGGCTTGATGAAGAGTTCCTGCATGATCGAGGCTTGATTTCTTTGCCAAAATTAGGGGTATTGGTATGGTAATCATAAATGTCATTAAAAATAGTAACAAAATTAAGTCACTCAGTTTCATTAGGTCTAAGAAGAAAACATTAGTGTGTAAATGCAGAGATAAATCTATACAGATGATGTTTACATGGAGTTTGTTGTAACCACTATGATGTACCAGGACAGGGACAGAGAGTACAACCATAAAAGGAAGTTGCTTACTCAGTTTGGTTTATGTGGCCCCAGCAGTTGGGTTGGCCTGGCTGTTCTCATTTTATATTAATAATTATTTAGTACACAGGTATGCCTATTGCAGGCAGTGTTCGATGTCCATCTCCTTATTTATGACAGGCTAAAAGAGGAGTGGCTACCTTTTCATTATTTACAGAACACACCGTAAGCCATTCTATCATGTAAGGGGTGCTGCTATTGACCGAACATTTCTTTTACCCAAAAGGTCATATGACCTGTTGTTGTGGGGACTTCATGCTTTGAAGGCCACTTCTAAAGATTACTCTCAGCAGTCCTAACCTTTTCACTTAGCTCTGATCTTGAGCCAAACCCGCTTCTCTTTTTGCCACAGCTTAGCTTGTACTAGTGCTCGAGAGCTTTACACATTCATCGAGGTACAACAGCAACAGAGACTAAACAGAGACAGGCCGCCAGAGACACAGTGGCTCAGTTTGTCATGTAAAGATCCAAAGGAATGTGTGTTTGGTCTGGGTTTCTTTGATATAGAAGTATTCAATATGATTGTTGTGTTACAGCTTTTGTTGGAGATGGCTAACTAGCTGATTTAATGCTGAAGTGGGGCGTTAGGCTTACAGTAATGTCAACACCGCTGGGCCATATTTGTTTAGTAGGAGTAAGTTGGTGTGAGGTTATGCTTCATATATTGAACGGATTTTCTTGTTCTGTCAAAGCACACTCGATACAGCATATCTCATAGTACTGACAAACCATCATAACCTGTTGAAGCTTTTTCTTTTTTCAGTTTAGCTAGAAGAATATTGTCAGGGTATTTATAATAATACTATATAATAACAATTTTACCTTTATTAATCCCCTTGGGGAAATTACATCTCTGCATTTGACCCATCCTAGTACATGTACTAGGAGCAGTGGGCTGCCGCGGTGCAGCGCCCGGGGAGCAGGCGGGGGTTAAGGGCCTTGCTCAGGGGCCCAACAGTGACCGCAGTCGGGGATCGATCCTCCAACCTTCTGATCAGAAGCCAGTTGCTTAACCTGTTGCGCCACCACTGCCCCAAATATACTTCTTCTTCATAGATTTATTTATTTTTTCTACATAATACAGCACACATTGCACACTTAGCCCACTGAGGACCTACTTTAATATTAATTTAAACAATAGTCTGTTTAAATATACTTGCATTATTTAGTGTTATATCCTATAGTATTGTGCACTATACCTGTTGAGAGATGGGGGTAAGCATGGATTTGGTTTGGCAGGAAGGCATAAGCCTGCTTTAAACTGAGATCCCACTATGCTGCCCTTAAGAAGACCCCTCATTATGCTGGCTTTGCTTGTTTGCACTGAACCAAACAAAGCCAGCTTCCCTAGTGTGTGATTTTATTTAGCATGCCAGTGAAACATACTGTATGCTACGGATATGCGAATACCCTGGGCACGAAGGGTAAGGAACTTGTGGACTTCACTTCCACTGTAATCTGCAGACTTTTCAATGGTGGTATCTTGTTTCCAGTAGGTTAGCTGCTAACCGTTCCTTCTGAGATTTTTAAATTCCCTGGTGATGCACAGACGTCAATCCAGCTCTGTGACTAGCTCCACTGCAGGCTTAAAGGTGGAAAAACCTAGTCAGTCTTTAGTATTATTTTTTGAATGAGCTTATTTCTGTTTGGTTTCATTTGATCAGCATACGCAGCATGGTTATTTAATAGAGCATACTGTTCCATCAAAACATGCTTGGATCCGATATCGTGGATGAACTTGTAAAGTCTCTTGTTAGGATAATGGTAGAGAATCACTTTCAAGAAATCACTAACTTACCAAACATTTTTGGCAGTGACAAATATATTCAGTATAGGTTCCTGTTAAACAACAGAGACGGAGGTTTCCAGGCTTTAAGACCAGGTTTAGGACTGCCAGACTGTAAAAATGTTTCTGTGGTCAACAGCTTAGTATAATCACATCAAGTCACAATTTACAATTTCATTTAACAGAGTCACACAATTGTCACTTGGGAGTTGGTGAATTTAAAAGTTCCACATTTTTCGGGGTCAGCCCTATGTTCCCACAACCCAATGGTCCCACAGCCCTACGTTCCCACAGTTTTAAGATTTTCACAGAAAATTTTGAAAATTAGGCCCTATGTTCCCACGTCTCACATTTCTAAGACCCTGTTTACACAAAGGGAGAATGCAGTTATTTCCAAATGGTTTGGCCTCTCATTTATCTTAAGAAAATGATTATTTCTCAAAAAAAATCTTAGAATTGTGGGAACGTAGGGCTGTGGGAACATAGGCACACTCCCCATTTTTCCAGTCGCCTCCATTGGGCAGGCTGATCAGAGCAGGACAAGCACTGGACATGAAAGATCAGTTTCTGAATATTTATATAGCACTCAATATTCAAGTTTTCATTTAAATTGGGGAAAAGGAATCTGGAAAATGATCAGGTTTTTATTTGATGCCATTTGTTGCAATATTGTAAGTTTATTTGTCCTTCCCAATGTTCTCCTACTTTTCTAACAGTGGAAACTTATTCTGAGAAGAGAAAAAGTTTATTGTATATAACCAAACATCTGGATAAGCACCAGTTGTGTCACTTTCAGTACACAGTAGTTTATTTAGTAAAAACTGTCAGATATCAATTATAAGAAATTCAGAATGCTCAGTATGTAACGTGTGATAATTGAATTGGAAATGTCAACAAAATGTATTTTTTTTCCCCAACAGCAAATATTGGAGGGAATAAAAAAATCCTTGAAGACCTTTGCAGCCTGAAAGAACATCTGTCCGAAGGTCCTGGGATTGTATGCAGTTCAGACGCTTAAGCATGTGGCCCATGAATGGCACGATCCAGCTACTTCAAAGGATTTTTTCTCCAATGGGATTTTAGCAAAGGAACAAAGTATCATTAGTATCCAAAAACCTTTGGATCACAAGGCCTTTATTTCAAGGGTAATCATAATTTTGTGGGCCTGCATGGGGATGTTTTCTTTTCAAGCCTCCTTGGCTGTCTGTGTTCCTTTTTTTCTGAATAAGTAACCTGACAAGAAAGACTCTCATGAGCAACTCTGCAGGGGGCCCGATAACGTCGTCATGAGTAGTACTTTAGGCAAAGAAAAAGATTCGAAAGAAAAGGACCCCAAAGGTGGTCCAGCGGGTAAAGAAAGAGAAAAGGAGGCCAAGGCTTTGGCCAGCTTAGTTAAGGATGGAGGCAAAGAAACGAAGACCAAAGGGAAAGATGCCAAAGAAGGAAAGAAGGACACCAGCAGCTCAACACCGGGTGTTGCCTTCTCTGTTGACAATACGATAAAGCGGCCAAACCCGGCACCAGGTACACGCAAGAAGTCCAGTAATGCGGAGGTGATCAAAGAGCTTAACAAGTGTCGGGAGGAGAACTCGATGAGACTGGACCTATCTAAACGGTCAATTCACATGCTGCCCACCTCTATTAAGGAGTTGACGCAGCTGGCTGAACTCTACTTATACAGCAACAAGCTGCAGAGCCTGCCGGCTGAGGTGGGTTGCCTATCAGGCCTGGTCACTTTGGCCCTCAGCGAGAACTCCCTGACCAGTTTGCCCGACTCCCTTGACTCCCTGAAGAAGCTTCGAATGCTCGACCTCCGGCACAACAAGCTGAGAGAGATACCAGCTGTTGTCTATCGCCTGCCATCTCTGACCACGCTGTACCTGCGCTTCAATCGCATCACAACTGTGGAGAAGGACATCCGAAACCTATCCAAGCTCACCATGCTCAGCATCCGTGAGAATAAAATTAAACAGCTACCCGCAGAGATAGGTGAGTAAAAATACACGGAAAAACAAAAAGCAAACCTTCCTCTTTGTGGCTGTAGGAAATATGTGTGGGAGCTAGTGGGCTACCATTGAGTTTAGCTGTTGTTGATTTCCATCCTATATTTTGTGTACATTATTGTGCAGTATGCTCATATTATGGATCCTACTCACAGAGTATACACCCTTCTCCCACTCCAGCAATACTACATATCCTGCTATTCAAAAGCACGTACAAAAAGCAATGTTTTAATGCTCGCCATTTTGTCCTGTGCATTAATTGCACTGGAAAAGTCGTAGCTATAAACTTGGTTTTGCAAAAAGACTAATTCATCTTTGTCACTAAGTAATCAGTATTCTAATTCTGTGAAAAGGGATTAAGACAAATGGCTTGGACCTCTTCAGTGGGATCAAATTATATTATTAAAAACACTTTCATCTTGAATTAAGTAATGTCTGATTTTGGTGTTTATCCTTCTACAGGGGAGCTATGCAACCTCATTACTCTGGATGTTGCCCATAATCAGTTGGAACACCTACCGAAGGAGATTGGAAATTGCACACAGATAACCAACCTCGACCTGCAGCACAATGAGCTCTTGGACCTCCCAGAGACTATAGGTAATCATTTTGATATATTTTAGGAGTCAAAGCAAAGTTGTTTTCAATTTGTGTCTTTTTTTAATGCATATTCTTTGGTTTATTTTTTTATTATTTTTTTTTAATTTGTACAACAAAAACGTTTTTTTGTTATTGTTTCAGGTAATCTGGCAAGCATAAATCGCTTAGGTCTGAGATATAATAGATTGTCAGCCATCCCCAGATCATTAGCCAAATGTCGAGAACTGGAGGAGCTAAACCTTGAAAACAACAACATTTCAGTGTTGCCAGAGGTAAGTAAAACACAGAATTTATATATATGTTAAAATACATAATTTCAAACACCTTTGTTATCTTGGAGTCTAGACCCTTTGGTACCAGTGCTCCACCAAGGAGTGTGCCAAAATCTGTAGGTTCATTTTAAACACCTGTTGCTTGTCACACATACAGCTGTGTATGTCTGGTAGGGGTACATTGAGTAATCGACGTAGTTGACAGAAATCAATGGCCTATCCTGTCCCTGGTAAGCTATCACAGAAACTATAGTACACCACCTGGCCTGCAGTGCTCCCCTTTGAAGAAGACTCTTGATGGCAGTGGCCATCAGACTGTCATGGCATTCATAAAGTTTAAACCAGCCCTGCCTCTTTACCGGCCCTCTCTGTGCCTCTCAGCATAACCTTTCAACATCATGTAGTAAAGCTAGGTACCAAAAGCTGCAGTGGTGTAGCAGCAATTCATAGAAATCATTAAAAACACACATGGGCTATACCATAAATGTACACCTATTGTTAGCACATGCCTAAAACAACATCAAGCTAAATTTTAAGTATGGCAGCTAAATGTGAACCTAAACCTAAACCTCTGTGAGTAATTGTACCAAAGTGTTCATAACTCGAATCATTGAAGATTTGTCTCAATAATCAACCCATTATTAAACTATCAAAGTAGACTAGATAGAGTGTCCACTATTGCATTGAGTGCAACTGCCCATAATACCAGAGGCCTGTTTGGATCTTTTGATTTATGTCATGTCTGTTTCTGTGCTTTGTCAGGGCCTGCTGTCAAGTTTGGTAAACCTGACAAGTTTAACACTGGCAAGGAACTGCTTCCAGTCATACCCTGTGGGTGGGCCATCCCAGTTCTCCACCATTTACTCCCTCAACATGGAGCACAACCGTATCAACAAGATCCCCTTTGGTATCTTTTCCAGGGCCAAAGTGTTAAGCAAGCTTAACATGAAGGTATGTGTGCAAGTTTGTGTGTAAAACTGGTGTGGTAAATTTTTAAGGCAACTTTTACATTTCATGATCATTTACATGATCAAGAATAATTCCTGCTCAGTTTTGTCTTCTGTGTAGTTTTATTTTTGCCAAAGTCTGATGTTATTGTGGCCTCACGAAATGGTAAAACCAGTGATAAATAAGCCTTTTTTTTGACGCGTCATAGAAAGAAAAGTACAGGACACGTGTTATTAATAATATTAACAATGGCTGTGTTCTGTTGAAGCTGTGACAGTGAGCCAGCATGTACGATGCCAAGATGCTGAAACTAGAGCAGCTTAATGGAATTCAAATGTCATTATTAAATCTATACATTTCCCACTGTGACATGTTAAAATATCTTTAGTGAAAAAGGGCTAAGGGAACATGCGGTATTGAATAGGAGCTTTCTGTCATACGTGAGTTGTATCAAAAAGATCATATATTCATTTTAATATCACTGAGTTGGAAGTGCAGGCTGAAATGAAGGCTGTCTAAACCGCACATCTACTGATGCTTATATTGGCATTTAGTTAGCTGTGTACAAGTTTTTATTAAAATCCTTTACTTGTTCTTGCATGTTCCTTAAAAACACATTATCCAGGCACCAGTTAACACATCTGCCATAGATCACTGGTCTGTTCAGTCTCTGGGACAGTGCTGTCCTTGTGTTGATCCACTGTATTTGTAGTTGTATTGCTAATAAAGTTTTGCCATTGTCTTTGTCAGGACAACCAGTTAACATCCCTGCCACTGGACTTTGGCACATGGACTAGCATGGTTGAACTTAACCTGGCCACCAATCAGCTGACTAAGATCCCAGAGGATGTGTGTGGTCTTGTCTCTCTGGAGGTGAGTCTTCCATATACACACACACACAGTAGGATGTTAGTTTGTCAATGCAGTATCCAATAGGTTATATATAAGCTATATGTAAAATATATAATACGTGCCATGTGTACATTTGCATCCATTTCTTCCCTTTTGGTAATTTCATTTAGTAATTTAGTCATACTGCTGTGTTGGAAGGGATAGCTTTGCATCTGTAAATACGTTCATAATGTTGTATTTCATAATGCCTGTCACTTAAGATCTGTTTGTTATTTTTACAAAACTCCATTGTCTCCATAGGTGTTAATATTGTCCAATAATCTTCTCAAGAAGTTACCGCATGGTATTGGGAATTTGAGAAAGTTACGAGAGCTGGATTTGGAGGAAAACAAGTTGGAATGTCTACCCAATGAAATCGCTTATCTTAAAGATTTACAGGTAAGTTTTCCAGACATGCAGTTCTCTCTGTTGTGCTTGATTTTTTTTTGTAAATAAAAGGGGAGATTTCCTTTAGATATATTTTTAATTGTTCCTTCTTCCCAGATAAGAGGTCAATAATTAGAACCAGGAACTAATTAGAACCTAAGTCAAATAAATCAGGGATACAGTGTACAAAATGGAAAGATATTAAAACTGGTATACTTTCATTACAACATAATAAAAAGCCGAGAGCCTAATTCTTCACTATATAGAAATAATTTTTAATTTTAATGAACAGATTACCGGACATGCTGTCTGCTTATTAGATAATCATCCACAGTTGGTCTCCACAGTTGGAGGAAACAGAAAATACTGTGACATACTGTGGATTCAGACCCCTTCACATTTTGCACAATTTATTGTGTTGTAGTTGTGATTTTATTTATCACATAGCTTCACTGAACAGAGTGAAGCAAAAAGAAAAACCTATATCCAATTTGATCACTTTTTGTTGTCAAAACAGCAGAAGTTCTCCTAGGTGCTGTTTTTCAAGGTACTTCGCATGTTGAACAGCCTCTGTGGGGGTCATGCCATCTGTTGCAGGACCTCTTGTCCTTGTTGTTGAAGATAGTCTTTTTTGACTCTGGCTGTATGTTTGGGCTGTCATTTGTCATGCTGCAAAATGAATTTGTGATTGATCAGATTGCATTGCATAATGGATAAATATGCAAATATCTGAAGTGCCTAAAATGTTTGCACAGTACTGTTTGTTTTACTGAAGGTTTTCACATAGAGCAGCTTCATTAGGTTGCACCTTCCACCTTGTTGCAGGCGAAACATCTCACTTGCTGAACATCTGCTTATTGTTAGACACGACATTTACCGATGTTCCCTAAATACCTCACAGTGCAGACTGCAGTAGATGCTGCTTAGTGGCTGCAGTGCCCTCAGACAGGTGTTTGACCAAAAATTACTTTGAAAAGAGTAAAATAAGGCGTTCAGCTGTCAGATCTGTCCAAGATAACAGAGTGATTTTTTTCTACATGGGCTGTTTTCTATGAGCAGAAAAAACAGTGCATGTACGTGCGTTCCACATTTCACGAGAAGAGCACATTTTTGAAGTGTAAATACTGGTCATGTTCATGTAATGGTGGGAAGCTGAAATCATCATTGTGATTAATGTTCATTTAATTTTTCAGGCCTTCTTCTTCGTTAGCCATTGTAATTGAATGTATTGTTTTTTTCCTTCACCGGTTCGATCTGTATGTTCCTGCCTGCATCTGCACTCTGATCATCAGGTGTGTCTGAGTTGGGACCTCTCCCTCTCCACCAGCCGCCTCCTCTTTCCTCATTTTGTTGTTAAATAATCAGCTACAGACCACTTTCTTTTTAACACACAGCAGCTATACAACTTGTTTTACGCATCAGGCAGTTACAGACTGACAGAGCCAATGAAGTTTAAAAGTAATACTTTCCACCACTGTGGTTAACAAGGTAGCTGCATGTGCCAGTTAGAGGGACACCAAAACAGCTTCATGAGCATCACACATTCGCACGAATGTGACCACTTGAAACCCGCACAAAAAAAGGTTGCAAATGCGACCATTTCTGGAGCCTGCTTATGTCACTGAAGGCCTGGAAAATAATTTAATTAAGAGTGGCAATCCTGAAAGCCAAGACATAAAGTCCAGTATACTCTCTGCAGACTTTCACAATGAAATTAATGAATTGGTGAGGCATAGGGCATCAGGACAAGATTATAAAAACATATCCTTATCTTCGAGTGTTCTGAAGACCACAGTGGGCTCAGTAATAGTAAAAAAGGGAGTTTAGGACCACCAGGACTCTTCTTAAACCCAACAGTCTCTAAAAAGCACCAGACGTTCTCTGCAGAAGTCGGTAAACCTGGGAGAACAATGATCATCTTAGTTACTGTGTCAGGGAAACACCAGGCACGTTTCATCACCTGGCTAATACCATCCTTGTGAAGATGCATGGCGGTGGCAGCATCATGCTGTGGTAGTCTTTCTGAAATAGATTCAAGACAACTTTAAGAAAGGAAAAAACCCAACAGAACATCTGAGAGAGACGTAAAGATGGCAGTTCACAGGTGCTTTCCATCCAATCTGACGAAACTTAAGATGATCTGGATAAACTGTCTAAATCCAAGTGTGCAAAGCTTGTGGGGGTTTTCCCAGGAAGACTTCATACTTGGAAGACTTGCTATTTATTACCAAAGGGGCCTCTACTGAGTACTCAATTAAGGGTCTGTAAATCTTTTATCTAATTAAAATTAAATCTACGACACAGTGTGCAGAAAGCAAAGGGGTCTGAATCAGTGGCGGCTCGTCAATAGGGGGCGCTGGGGCGCCGCCCCCATCAAAATTTCAGGAAACATGTATAGACACAGTAAACATAAATTACGTAGTAAAAGTAATTGTCACATCTGTTCATTCCTAAAATGTGTCTGACTTGATTTTCCAGCATTCCCATTCCATACTGAGTTTATTTGGGGTTGTTTATTTGTGAGGACCTAAACACATACGTTTCTATGGCGGGGCGCCGGCCAAATGAGTGTGTATGTAGGTTCTGAAACTTTTGGCTTCCATGTGACTGAATGCTGGTCTCTAATTGGCTACTTAAAGATTCTCCTGACCAATCAGAGCTTTTTGTGTCATTCTTCATCCAACTTGTCAATCAAAGTCACATCTCTGGCAGCGCATACGTCACTCAAACATACGGACGCAAACTGAAGAATCGGACAGCGGCAAGACGGGAGAGGGTGGCGGCTGAAGGAGAGGAGAGCAAACTTCATTTAACTTTGGAATAGCGTAATTATATCACCGTTTATGCTATTGGGGAAAAAAAATGTTTTTGAAAGCTGGCGTCATTACAGTACTGT
>OMNN01097762.1:0-33662 GCA_900302755.1 Chromis chromis
GTTTCTGAGAACCACAATCTCTCTGGACCTGAAGTGGACTCCCCACGTAGACTCTGTATGAAAAAAGGCCCAGGAGAGGTTGTACTTCCTGCGACAGCTCAGGGAGTTTAACCTGCCACAGGAGCTGCTGATCACCTTTTACACTGCCATCATCCAGTCTGTCCTCTGCACTTCCATCACTGTCTGGTTTGGATCGGCCACCAAACAGGACAGGCACAGACTGCAAAGGACAATTAGGTCTGCAGAGAGAATAATTGGGGCCGACCTGCCCTCTATCCAGGACCTGTCCAGGGTCAGGAAGCGGGCAGGTGACATCTCTGCAGACCCCTCACACCCTGCACACAAACGTTTTGAACTCCTTCCAGTAGGTGTTACAGAACACTGTACGCCAAAACCACCAGACACAGGGACAGTTTCTTCCCCTGGCCGTTACACTGATGAACTCTCAGTAGTCACAGAGACTCAGGAACACTGTGCAATAATTCCCACACTGATGTATATTTGCACTACTTTCTACCTCAATAACCCTGACACTTTGCACACATACTGTAAATACTGTGATTTATTTATGGATGTTTATGTTTATATTTTATTATAATTCTTTTACCTTATTTTTAGTACTTGGTTTTCTTGTTTTGTTACTTTTGTACATAGAGAGCAAAGCTACACCGGAGTCAAATTCCTTGTTTGTGTGTACAAACTTGGTGAATAAAGCTGATTCTGATTCATCATATTTTGGGATTAAGTGCATTTCTGTCTTCTCTACATCTCTGTTTGGTCAGAGTTTGTCTCTGTTTTGCATTTCTGACAGTAAATAAAGATTCTGCCAATTTATATTCATGGTTCGTTCGGAACAATGAAGTTTGTTTGGAGTTTTGGTTTTGTTCCTCCAGTGTTCCAGATAAGCATCTTTTGTCACTGTAATATTTTGACTGAATTTGATTGGGGGTTGGTGCATTGCTAGTCTGGGTTGGGTGTTATCTGATCAGTCAGTCTCAGGACCAGCTGACAAAAGGGACTTTTTTAGCGTTTCAGCTCATGAATTTGTAGTTCCT
The DNA here is from genome assembly GCA_900302755.1 of Chromis chromis. NCBI lineage: Eukaryota > Metazoa > Chordata > Actinopteri > Pomacentridae > Chromis > Chromis chromis. The sequence goes on from OMNN01097762.1 coordinate 1,056, forward strand.
GAAATCTCAGTGTGTCTTGTAGGCTTGATTTGATATGTAATAAAACTGTATGTACTTTTTAATTTTGAGAATCAGTGGGTAATGGCCTAATTCTGCCCTGCATTCACTGGTTGGTGTTTTTTTCTCTGGATGTTAATATGGACTTGGAGAGTTCTGCATGCAGGATCTCTATGGGAGGCTTGTCCCACCTAATTTAGTCCTAATGACTAAGTGGATCCCAGACTTCACCACTATAGAGGACAGTTGGTCGGATTACACAGTCAAATAATGTAGCTCAAATTCTAAATGCTATGTCTGTTTTGTGTTTTCTTCTAACTGCATAAAATGCTCTACAGGCTCTACTCTTCATGTAGCTTCTATGCTGTTTATGTCTACGTTCCCTCCCAGCGCGTCTCTATGACGTACAACAAAGCTAACAAACAAGCTAACGGAGGGCGGTACACCGTTTAGAATGTTTCTTTTGGGTGCTCTTATTTGAAAGAGCATAATTCGTTGACATTCAACAGTAAATATCAAGTCAATGCAAATAAGATTTTTGACAGTGAGGAATATTTGTTTATTATATATTAATGATTATTGTGTTTACCAGCTAGCTCAGCTACGGCTGTTAGTCGCGCCTTAATGACGCAGCACTTTTGACATTGGCATGGAGCATGATAGAAGGGTAACATTAGCATGCTATACGTTTTAAACGTAACTTTGACACATTCTAATATAAATGTCCTTGTGTTGTGTTATTATTTGGAGATAAGACTCTAAACTAAAAAGGATTCTGCTTAGTTGTTAGCACATGTCTGCCCACCGTGTGATTACCAGCTATTGCTAAGCCTTTAGCATATTAGCTGCTAACCACTAATCTAATTTCTGTTTCCATCTGACACAGTTCCTGCTGTAGTTATGGCTCTTCCCCTGCTTTCAAGGTCCTTTACAGGACTCCTCGTTGAGACGTCGTCCTTAATTCATCAGAGGACCTTTAGGTAAGAGATTATGAAGACCAACAAAGCGAAGACTTTGCAGCTAGCACGTTTAGTCCGTGTCGTTAATTTGACAAATATAAGTTATTAAAACAACAGTTTATACAATTTACTAGCACAACATTAGTCCGACAGAAACGGGTTTCTGTTTATTGTAACTTCAAATGGAAGTTCAACACACTATATAAAAACAACTTCCGTATCTGGAGAGTGTGAGACACTAAAAGGCTGTTTACATGCGCTGTACAGGGAAAGTGTATGCGGTCACTTTAAATCTGAGTTTAAGAACGGGATGTACCAGGCTGATTTCATTGCATCACAACTAGTTTTGAAACCTATCGTGGCAAGTACACAGGACATGTCTGCAGGCTAAAGTCAGCTCCAATAGACAGCTTTAAATTGGAGACATCTGTTGTCTTCAGTAATCACGTCATGTCAGGTCATTGGTATTTATATAGCACATGATGCTGCGCCAAAGTGACAAAGTACAAATATTGAGATTAATACGCTGTAGTGTTGTTTATGGTGTGAAGATAGATAGATCATTCACAACTTTAGAAATAGATGATGGATAGGTTACAAAATAAGAGGAATGAAGACTTGTGATTTTGTTTTTAACTGAGAGGAATGAATTAACATGACATATTATTTTATATATTTTATATTTTATATGTGAAGTCACCATAGATTTTGGTATAGTTGTCTTGTTTTATGTCACCTCTGGTCTCAGGACAGGGCAGACAGAGGACTTTCAAAAATTGATAGGGATTAGATTTTTAGTTGTATTGAAGCCACATTATTTAATTTGCAGCTACAACAGCAGTTGGTTGTCTCTCTCTCTCTGCCTCAATGTCCTCTAATATAACTTGATTTCCTGATTTGGTGATATAGCACAGTTTGTGCTTAGAACAGCTCACCGCCTTAAATGACCCCAGATGACATGATCCCTACAGTTTAAGCAGCAACTTTTTGAAGCTATAACATCAGCTGAATTTTGCTTAATTATTTGCATGACCAAGAGTTTTTTTGGAGGAGGACTGTAGTCATTATCATGATCTGTCATTCTAGTTAGTTTTTAGTGATGTCCCAGTAGGATCCCTGTATGCTGAAGATGACACATTTTCCTTTTTGCCTTGTCAGTGTATCTGCTGTTGCAGCAGCCATTCAAAAATTGACGAGAGTGCGTGTAGTGGATAACAGCTCTCTCGGAAATACACCATATCATCGTCCACCGAAAGTGATCCATGTCTACACCAAGAATGGCGTCGGAAAGGTTGGCGACAAGGTGTTACTTGCCATCAAAGGACAGAAGAAGAAAGCGCTAATCATTGGACACAAAATGCCTGGGAAATGCATGACTCCACGCTTTGATTCGAACAATGTTGTCCTAATTGAGGACAATGGTAATCCTACAGGAACAAGGATTAAGGTCCCTATACCCACACAGCTACGCAAAATGGAGGGAGATTACTCCAAAGTATTGGCAATTGCCAGCTCATTTGTATAACTGTGTGAAGTATGTGAACATTGTATGCTTGTTTATGTTGTCTTCAATAAACTTAAAATGAATACACATCATGTTGAAGTTGTTTACTTGTATTTTGTGCCATTTCTTAATATATGATCAGTAAAAGAGTCAACATGTCTGGCATTTTACAGAGGCTTCTTTATGTTTACAATAAATATAACCTTTACCTTGAATGCATAGGAACGTCTGGTGCAGTTGAGAGGCCAAATGTGGCCAAGCCTTTATTGTTATGAACAAACAAAGCATGAACCTTGAGGGAAGTATTTATTGAAGGCACAATATACATTCACAACACAAAACACATGACTGGCACATTATTATTAGCTGTTTATAACATGGTGTCAAGTATAAGGCATTCAGTATCATGTGATTCCTGCAACTGTCACTTAAGTGAACTGATGATTGTTATTAATGTGAGGCAACTTCACTAGCAGCTTCTTAAAACTAAAATACCAGTGCAAAATAAAATTTAAAAAAAAAAGAAAAAAACAACTGCTGCTAAAAATATCATTAAAATATTGAACACTTCAGTATAAAATGCCAAAAAGAGTTCATTGATATCAGACCGGGTCTGTACTGCCACCTACAGATGTAAAGATGAAACGACCAGTTCAACACTGAGACGACCATTTCCCTTTTTCTGTTCTAAATTTGTGAAACATGAGCACAGAATGATTAAGAGAAAACTATAAGACTTAAAAAAAAATACTAACAGATTTAATACCTCAAACAGCTTTTAGTGAGATTTCAGAATAACAGTGAAATTATTGTTAATCAAGTTGACATTGATACAAATAGCAAACTAAAATATGGAAATAAAAAACTTGCGATGCAGGCTACAGCTAGTGATTTTTGTCATGCACAGAGCCATGCTGTTTTTGTTTTTTTTACAGTGATGGCAGCTTTATGTGGCCCAGTGACTGCTTCATACTGTCAGTTTGCATAGTTTCTAAAATATGACCGGGACACACTTGATGTTGTTGAACTTTGGTTTTCTATCATACAGCTCGTTCTCTATGTTTATTTACGCTGAGGTGGGATGTGTAAAAGGATCAGCAGGTTACTAAGGCTGAGGGATCTGCAGAGCTCCAGGTTCATGGCCGTCTGCAGGCGTCTATACCTTTACTCGATACCCTCCAGCAGTGAAGATGGTCCTCTTCAACCACACATTGTCACGTAAAGCCACTAGCGATGTGAAAAATAGAATTAGACAAACAGAAAAGAGGTGCAAATATGTACTGACATTTTCTTTTACAACACAACTCACCTCTGTGAGAGTCATCTCAGCCTCTCCAGATCCCTCCTTGTCACAATGCTGGAAAGATCCTGTTAAATGCACAATGTGTTAATTCTGTTGTATATGCTGCAAACAGTGTATATTTCAGTTAATGTATAAATAGCAATATTACTCACTGAACATGGCTTCAAGTTTGACCAAGCAGCAGATGAAGTTGTCAAAGTCAATCATCTCATTCTCTGCATACCGAGCTACCAGAATCTGGTTCAGTGTGTTATTCAGTTTAAAACCTACACAGGGTGACAAGAGTTTAAAGTCAGAGCTGCTATTGTTATTTGTGAGTTTCATTACTATGTATAAACACTCTAAAGCATTTTACCTGCTGCCTCCACTGCAAGTCGCATCTCATATGAGCTCATGGCCCCTGACTTGTCGAGGTCAAACTGTCTAAAAATGACCTGGAAGATGGAGACAGAAGTATAAACAGAAATACAGAGATTCTAAGTGTGTGTGATGTTCATTGGTTTTATTTCACTCTCGTTCTTACCAGCCACTTTCGGATCTTGTTCCAGAGGATCTGAAACTCCACCAGTCCTAAACGGGCACTACCATCTTTCTGGTAAAACATTGTGTCAAGGGACAAAACTACACACAATCACTGTTGGGCTAAATGCACCTTTTTAAATGCAATAAAGTTTTATTCATGCCTGATAAGTCAAGAGGATACGTCCATCAGGTTGACCATGGTCCTGCAGGATTCCATACTGAAGCCGTCAGTCTTCAGATCCTTGTCTGAAATAGCAAAAACACTCATCTTAAACAGTCTAACAAAGACACAGCTACACAGACGTTTGAGGAAAGGGATAGTGTGCACCCAACAGCGGAATTTGATATAGTAATGTGATATTTATTACCACTATAAAAACCTTTCAGCAGATATGAATTGTTCTAAAGATATCCAGGAAACTCACGCCGAGTGACGACTCTGTTTAGAATGGTCCTGAGCTCGCGAATAGAAATCTCCATGTCCTGGAGAAGCACAGAGGACAAGAGCATGTGCAAGTTTTTAGTTCAAGTAAGAACTTTATTCAGGGGTGCTACCATTTTGGATATTATCTTAAACTAATACACTACAAATACCACTATTACTACCGCCAATATTGGGGTTATCCTGGCTCAGAATGGGCCTTTGGAGTCACATACAGCAAAGACAATGAATCTGTGTTACCTTATTTAATTTAAATCTATTATTTCTGACCATGTGATCACAAAAATGGTTCTTTTAGCTGTGATGCACTGGCTAAAACTTCTATGGGAGGTACCAAAAATTCTTCTATGCAGGAAAAACCCTGAATATTATTGCATAAATATAATGCCAGTAAGTAAAGAGACAAACGACTAAGACAGACCTACTTTTCAGAACCTACCTCTCCTGCTAGTTGAGCAAACATAGACTTAAATGAGTCGTCAATGTCATCTTCTGTTATTTCTTCCTGTAGAAAAACACAAATACAAAAGGCACTGGTGTGAAATCAGAAGCCTAAATATTTCAAGCAACTAATACCATAGAATAAAATTTACTGCAGTGTTGGTCAGATGTCACTGATACGTACATCTTCTCCCAAATCAGCAGAGATTTCATCATCCAGTTCTCTGCAACAGACAAAAACCCATTAATGTGACGTGAAAAATATAACTGACATTAGAATCACATGCAAAAGACACATACTCTGTTTCCGACTGCTTTTCAGTGAAGACTCTGAGGACAAAGTCGGCCTCTTTCCCGGGCTCGAAGGTGGAGGGGACGATGAGGTATTCTCCAGGAGGCAGACGCAGCCGAGTGCTCACCTCCCGCAGGTTGATGAAGGTCTCTGAGCGAGCGCACGACGAATGGCTCAAAAAGAAATTCTTCTTCAAATGGACGTTCTGGCATCCTTTGAACTGAGATCAACAGGAAACGATACATGGATTTAGATGCATTTGCAAGTTTTAAGGTCCACCTAATTAAAATTGCATGGGCAGTGGCTAGACTCTGCATGGAGCCGGTCTAGAATGGAGAAGTAAGGCGTCTCCTTCCCTCCACTAGCCTGGGTGCACACCTTGGGCAAGTAGCAGGCAGCCTGCACCCCTGTCGGGGTCACGACTATTTTCCCACTGCCTTGTGGACACCTTCCTTAGAAGGAAGGGCTATGGGAGTAAACCCAGACAGAAAATCCGGAGTGGAGCCCCTAAGGCAGTGGGACGTCAACTTGACTTCCCTCCGGCAGCTCCTGCAGCCAAACTGGTGCCAAATGTATTGCATTGCTTTCCTTTGGACTACACCAGCGAGGCCGAGAGGGAGATCATGACGATTGGGCATCCCTGGATCTCCATATACTTTGCCCAGGCTTGCGCCCTGGAGAGGTCACTTCAGTGCCGCTGTCTTCAGACCATAGCAGGCGCTGCAATCCAACTGACTAAACCAGGCGCTTACTCCATTGTTTTGCAAGACAGACGGAGGCCATCAGCATCATCATCATCATCATCATCATCATCATCAATTAAAATTGCATGTGCTTTACATCACTGCCAACTATTCTAAAATGTATAACACAGCTTTTTTTTTCACCTCATTGCACTGAAATGAAAATGGACTTTCATATAGGATGGAAAAAAAGTAATTTGGTAATGCATTTGACTATGTGGGTTGGTTATAATGTATGTAAGTTTTGTGGAATACTGATTATAGCAATGTGATTAAAAAAAAAGTGCAGACATGCAAGCAGTCTTGTAAAATACACATCATTTACAGTAAATACGCTAAAACATGACCAGTCTCCAGTACAGTGCTATGAGCCATGCTGTCATCAAAATTCTTTGCTAAAATAAACAGTGATAGAAAGTGATGCTCTGCCTACCTCTTCTGGAATCTGTAAAAGAAGATAGAGGAAACATAAATTAATTCAGAAAATATTATAAAAAATAATGTAAACAAGTGAATGAACCATGAGACAGGCAAAGGGACAACACGGATTTTCCATCTCTGTTCTCACCTCATAGACAGCAAAGCCAATGGTGTGCATGTCTTGACCATGGCGGCGATATCTGCGGCGGTCCTTCTGCATGAGGGCGACTAAAAAACTGCACGCCACCTCATCGTCCTCTGGGTCATCATCCTCCTCCAGCAACGTGATCTTATACTGAGGGTTGATCCAAAACGTGTCTGCACACATGGAGATTTTCTGTTAGCCTGTTTTATTGTCTCACAGTACATTAGAAAACATGTTAATACTTCAATCCTCTCAACCCCAAGCAGTTTCTAGATGTTTATTTGCTCCTGTCACATCTTTACTCACTGTGTGTTCAGTGTTTCACTGCAATATAAAGTCCTGCACCTCTAAGGAAACTACGACTAGAAGGAGAGTGAACTAAAATATATATTCTATGCAGTGTAAGAAACTTAAAGTGCCATAAATCATAAAAAAGAAAACCTAAAAGTAAAATTTCTTTGATAATTTATTTTACAAAAATTTGCTGTAATCAACATGTACATTATTTGTCCAAATGCCCACAGGTTTTAGGAATACTGTAAAGAAAATGTTGACTGTACATCATATATTTTCTAGATATTTTACCACTTAAGTTTTTTGATTTGTTCCCACAAATGCCTCTTATTGGCTCCAAGAAAACACAGCCTGAAGTTCAGCCCAGTTCAGTCAAAAAGTTCCTGATTTTTTCTCCCATGACTGTTGGTTGCAGCTACGTCACTCATGGCTTCACGGTTGCACCAAGGAGCACAACATTTTTTGGTTTTAAAAGAATCTGGTTAGAGCATACTGTCTATTTTGGGCTATTTTTTTAATGAGGTATCTAAAGAGATTTTGATCAAATATAATGATTTTAGGTCTAGATTTGGGATGATTTCCCCAATCGAATAAGTAATATTATCTATGTCTTTGTGTACACTTAAACATGAAAGGTATTTTGGCTGTTACATGATTGTGACTCACTGGGATGGTTCCTGCAGCCCCCGGCGGTGCTGCCTCTCCTCCACGTGCCGTAGAACTTGATGGTGTTCCAGTGGCTCATACCGTCATCGCTCAGAACATCTGGAGTCAAGTTGCAGATCTCCAGTCGAGAAAACTGCCTTGTGAAATCATGAAAGGACATCCTGGAAATGAAAAATGAAACTTTTTTTTAATGAATCTTGCAAAAACGTAGATGAGCATATTGATACTACTGTCAAATGGAGCCAGGAGACAATATATTATATCTTATTAATCTGTACAAAAAGCATAAAAGGAAGATTCCAGGAAGTCACTAATTCTTTCCTGTTTAATGTGTATTTGTATGGATTAAATATACAATACAACAATATAAAGCCTGTTTATAAGTGAGCTTCAGAGGTTCTTTTGGGTAAATTTTGCTACCTAAAGACAACTTTCCACAACAGGAACTCAGGGCGGGCATGAGATTGTGCACATGTTTACATGAAAAGCCCCCTTATCTGCACTTTCAAACTTTCTGTTTCCATCGAAGATCCAAAGGCCTCACAGGATGACATAGTCTTTTTGCAACAGCTTCGACGACAATGTCAATTATGAGCGCACTGAAACAAAACTGGATGTAGCTTTAGTTCAATGAGCACGTATGAGTAAGAACAATGGAAGATGGTTGCTGCGATATTCACATTGTTGGTGGTGATATTAAAATGGAAACGGACATCTCAGGGCAGAAATAAATAGCACTTTTAAGGGCAGCTCAGAAATACCTATCCCAGATTAGGTACTATTTTCTTCCCCAAAAATGGCGGTAAAAGAGGCTCTACAGGGGAATTTCCTGCTGTGGGAACATGCACGAAGATGCAGGGCCATGAGCTCATGTTAAGGTGGTAGAATCAGGCTACATGTTTCCCCATTTCAGTCTTTGTGCTAAGTCAAGCTAACACTGGCTGTAGTGTTTAAAATTCAGCATACAAACACAAAAGTGGTAACAGTCTTCTCATCTGACTCTAGCCAAAAAAGCAAATAAACTAATTTTGCAAAATATCTAACTGTTCCTTTAAAATCCCATGTTTGGACATCTTACCAGAACTCTCCATCTTCCATCTGAAGATGCAAATTCTCTCGTTCAGATGGGTCGACGTCATCCCATTCAGGGGCGCTACAGATGACATGACAAACAGACGGGAAGATTATATTAACAAAACAGATGAAAACTTTTAGTACACAGTTTTATTATGTATGCCTGGGCACACTCACTTGTCACTCCAGGCACCAGTCCACTCCACCTGGCCCCATGGGTTACGTATTCTGATCAGGCGTACCATGTCGCCACGGAAATCCACCTACAGAAACAAGAGTGTGACAGGAAATGTACAATCATAACTAGCGTGCATGATGATAACTGGATAAAGACAAATGAGTCATACACAGACAGACCTCCTTGAGTCCAGTGACTGAGTAGGCATGGCCTTTCACAAGCTTCTTGAACGTAACAGCCTCCATGTCGAAGGCACTGGTGATCTGTACAAAAACACAAATACACAAAATGAACTACTGTGAGTGGCCTTCTCGAGATGCAATATTGATCTTGGTGGTGTGCTAGTGGGTTTTTTTTAGCACCTACATCGATAGAGCAGCCCAGCAGGGAACCTCTCTCCAGGGCTTTGCCGATTATCCTGTACAGATCTCTGGGAGCACTGCGAAGCTCGTACATCTCAGAAACACCTCCGGTGAAGTCCTCAAAGCCTTCTGTGGTGCTTCCACCAGACAGAGCCTCATAGGAGCCATTCAGCCTGACGGCACATTAGGAACACATTTCAGTCTGATTGCCCTAAACAGCAGCACTTCAGAATATGACTTCCCACTAAATACACTTATACTGAATAATGCAGAAACTGGGAAGAAGCTTTCAATACAATACTTACTTGGCATAAGCTTTCTCCAAAAGTGCACTCCAGAACTCATTGCCCTCCGCTGAATGGACAAACATGAGCTCCCCGTCTTTGACAGGCAATCTGTCATCAATGACAACATCTACCCACTCGCCGAACTGCCAGAACTGCAACACAGAGCAATAATCAAGAACTCCATCTATCTAAACTGCTTGGAAAGGAAAAGAAAAGAGCAGAAGATGATCCTAAAGTACCTGGAAGTGGAAGATTCCAGCGTAGTCGTCTTGGAAGGACTGACCGTGTGGAACAACCCGGTGAAGAAGCCTCTCGTTCAGGGTGAGAGAGCCGATGGCTGCCAAGAGCCAACAGTCACCTATAAAGTGAGAAGAAACATTTAGGAACCTCCATCTAACCGTTTCTACTGTTTATTATAACAGATTTAACATCAAGGTCTCACCCAGAGCTCCCTGACAGATGTCTGTTCTGGTGGCACCACCCACAATAAACTGAGGGTCGTCCGTCAGTTCCTATAGAGAAATTGAATATCCAAAGTCACCTTCTCAGACCAATGAAGACATTTTACGGTTAACTCTGAGGCGCCACTTCTTTCAAATCATTGCTTTTCTCGCACATATGTGCCAGGTTCCTGTGTTCTTAATGAGGCACTGTAAACATATGTCACAGCGAGGGAGCGGTCACAGAATGCTATGAGATAACAACAGCTGCAGTGGCCTCAGAAGTTCCTGCCCCTACTTGTCCTATTCTGTCTGGGCCTGCAGACACGACATGAGACAGTGTCACCGATATGTTTGTTTATATGAAGTTTAAGTTCCAGTCATCACCAGCAACAGTCGATATAAACATGCCAGTTGTGAAATACTACATGAGCAGGATTCAAAACAGTCATCAGTTTATCTCTAGCATTATGTCTGGAAGTGTATTTGGTATTTCATGTCCTCCTCTCAGTTTTCTCACCGTGGGCCTCATCCACTCCACATCTCTAGTTTTAGAGGAATAGGGTGCGAGCTCCTTAAAGCCCAGAGATGGAGGCTCAGCAGGGAAACAGGGGTCTTCAAACAGGCAGCCGGACTCCACACATTCCTGCTTCAGCGCCTCGTAGTCCTGGTTGCTGAAGTGCACAGCCTGGTCCTTGGAGCCCATGCCTTCTGCCCGCAGCCTGTTGGCGTGTATGGTCGCAGATATCCCTCCAGCCGGATACATACTGATGAAAGATAAAAATATGGAGCTGGTGGGTGGGTATGCACGCTGCCGTCTATAAATAGCAGCTAGCTAATCAGCGACACACTCTTGTCTAAGAGTTACAGCAAAGCAATCAGGAGTGGGGAGTGTGTTTAGAAAAAAAATGCTTTCAGCTAATTGGAAACCCCATGTATGATAACACATGGATTCTGCATTACGTAGTTAGCCTGCAAGTAGCACAAAGCTGAGGCTGTAGCCAGTGAGGAAACAGAGGTCAGAGCCTTACTGTTCATACTCATTCATTACAGTTTTGGGATAAGTGGCCTAAAAACCTTAAAAACTGAGATTTTCATAGTGTGATTCCTGCATTTTTAGACTCAATTTAAGCCAACAAAATAATAACTACATAAAGGATTCAGCATTTCTCCTCCAAAATTGTAGTTCTGGCAGTGAGGGAATGACTTTGAAACACCATTTGGAGCATCATGATGGGAAATGAAGGATTGATTGTGAAGCAATTAACTGATTAACTGTGTGAAGTGATTAAAAAAAGACATTTTTGTTGTCTGTGCTAAATCTTTTTGAGAGTAATGAGGTTCACATTGTTCAGACTCATGACCCCAGTATTTCCAAATTCCAGGCTACAGCCATGCAAAAAGCAAATCCTGCAACAAATAATAATTCCTTACAATACTTTTAATAACCAAGTGAGTTTCCCTACTTTAAACTCAAGGAGTAATGGTGGGTGGTGGCATTTAAACTCAAAGTAAATATGTAAAAATGCCCAGCAGAGATATTATTGTTATACAGACGGCATGAAAAGAGGAAAAGGGATGATGGGAGAAATGTGAGACAATAACCACCACCTTTAACACAACTCCAGGATAACAAAGGAGGTTGGAAATATGATACCTGGTGTTTATGGGCAGGCTGAGAGGAAGAATGAGACAAAAAAACAGAGAGAGAGAAAGGTCATCATTGACAATTTAGTGAAGACAAAATGCTTTTATCTTTCAAATAATGTGGATCCTCGGTTGCAGAAAGAACTCAGTGGGGGTCTTTTTCACCTCTCTGAGTTTGATTTCCTCTGCCAGAAAGTTTCACAACTTTGAGTCAAGTTACGAAAACCTAATATCTTGAGAAAATGTCTGCTAGATTTGAAGTTGGATAGCCCCTTCTGAATCAATACCGGATAAAAGGGCCGATCTTTCCTGCAGCTCTGCTCCACTCCAAAGGAATCCTAATGAGCTGAGTTTGGTAAACAGTCCGGACAGTGAAAGTAAGGGGGGGGGCTTGGATGGCCTTACAGCAGTGAGGGACGGGAAGAAAGATGATTCAGCGGGAGACGGTGTTGGTGTGCAAAATAGGCTATGCTTGTGATAGAAACAAGGACTTTGTTTATAGGGTCAGCCCCCTACTCTGAGGCCCCCACATGCCTGTAGAGTCTGCAGGAATGTCCCTCTGCTCTGTCAAAACCACTGACTAAAAGGAAATCTCTCTTTAAGCTGATCCATGCAGTGCTGTGGTCATGATGTCATCTATAGGTCTACAACCTCAACAATACCCTAAACACAACAGCCTCTCTGTCAGATCAGGAGCCAGCTCTGGTGTCCCCTCCACTCTGAGCAATGCTGCACTGATGTTGGCCACTTTGTTAGATCCTTTGTGAATTCAGAGGCCCTATCAAAGGTCCCAGTATGTCAGGCGTGTATAAGCTCAGCAGCACCTGTTCAGAAGTCTAAGCAGGCCTGTGTTCATGCGCACCGGCCTGCAGCAGTCTGCTCCAAAGATTTCTCACAACAACAGATCACAACCTTATTCCACTCTAAGATTAAAAGCTGAATGAAATCTCTGAGCCTGAATAAGTCAGCTGGGTATGTGTTGACTATTATTAGAGCAAGATCTTCCAAACGCTCCGCACGGTGGCCTGCACTGCAATAAAACCAATCCTGCACCGTTAACCTCCTGAACGCATTCATTCAAACAGAAGCCAACAAGGCGACAGCACTCACCACCGCTTTGAAGGCAAAACTCAGATCTCCTCTTGTTTCAGTCTCACAGTGATAATCGTGGAAGTCCGTGAATCTGTGTAAGCGGGCAGTGGTTTGGTTGGGGGCGCAGGTCCAACCCTCTCCGCTGCGCGCACACACGCACGATACGAGGAGGACCAGCCCCTGCAGGAGGAGGAGCCGCTGCAGATCCAACATCCGCCGCTGGAGGCGCCAAAGAGCTCCCACACTGTTTTAGTATTAGGAATTATTTAGAACTAAGAATCAGTGCCTCCAGCAACTCAGGGGGCATTCTTGTTTTCTTGTTGGGTTCCTGAGTGAATGTCCAACAACTCAATTCAGAGAAGAAGGAATCTCTAATAACTGCATTTACAATTTGTTTCATTCATTTTATTTTTAAAATTGAATCTCATTGTAATTATCTACATTGCAATGTTTCAATATGTATATTATAGAATAGAATACAATGGATGCTATAATATAGTAAATTTGATTAATTTAATGATAAAGGAATAACAGGGCTGACACTTTTATAATGCTTTATTTTAGTCCAATGTAGAACTTAATTACTAACTACTATTATTTAGTTAATTACTAATTAACTAAATTCCTTCTCTGCATTTGACCCATCCTATTCAAAGTTAACTTTAACTATACTGTACATACTAGGAGCAGTGGGCTGCCGCAGTGCAGCACCCGGGGAACAGTCTGGGGTTAAGGGCCTTGCTCAAGGGCCCACAGTGTTGGTGACTGGGACAAGCGGTCGCTCTCACTTTCCCACCTCAACCTCTTGCCAGTCCGGGGGCTCGAACTAGCGACCCATCGGTTACAAGTTCGCTTCACAAACCACTATGAATGAATATCTCACAGGATGCTGTTGTATGTATTTTTTTTTTATGTTTTGTAATGTTATGTATGTTTGTATATACTCAACAAGTGACAGTCTTGCATAAAATATCTTACATATAGCAGAGAGTTTTCCATGAGTAGAAATACAGATATAAGAAATACAAATTTTATGTATATTGCACAATTAAGAAGAAAGAAGAAAAATACTGATATTGCACAGAGTAATTAAATATACATAATATTCATAATGCACAGGTTGAATGTGTTGACATTGCACCAAAATTAAATATGTCAGCTTCCCTCATGTGCAGTCTACTGGGAGCAGACTGGGTTGTAAAGTCTGACAGCAGCAAGACGGAAGAACCTTAGACACAGTTGTACAGTATACTCATTTTCTCCATAATAAGGAAGTAGAAATTTAATTGCAGTATAGTGCTTATCTTGAAGGAAATAATGAATAAGTCACCAACTATATTATTTGGGGGTGTCAGATGTTGAGTTACTATTCAAATTAGAGTTAATCACATTAGCTCTAAGCGCAGGCTGCATAAAAATGGATTGAAACCTCTCTTTCTGAGGTGGTGAACGTCACAGGAGTTGGCCAATTTTTATTTTTATCATCTTTAAGAAACAGAAACTATAATGTTGACATTGAAGTACAAAATATCACCCCTATAAAGATTAATCATTAACTCACAGATAATCGTCACCTGTGTGAAGTTATCCGAGGATCTGTGTCAGTCCTCTTAATAACCCCTGTAGCCTGAAATGACTGTATGAGAGATAATGTGCTGTAAATGACTACAGTGGTTAAAGGTCAGCAGCCTTCACGCCCAACAGGCTGAAAGTTGATGATAGACGAATAAAGATTTGTTACTCTCCTCTGGTTATAATGCAGCCAATGGTGTCACTACTGTTACACTGTATTCAGAGGCAGCTTGTCTTTCAGTTGGAAAATGTTACATGGTTTTCAGTGTATAAGTTGACTGACTGGAGCCATATGGATCATTCAAATCTAGATGCAAAATAAGAGAAATCGTTGGAATGTAGGGTTAAATACAGTCCCGAGTATTGCCAAAGATGTCTCCTGATGATAAGAGTTGTAGGCACTGATGCAAGATTTACTATCAAATATCAAATGAGATGATGTTATTGAAAGCATGTTTTCTAAATTAGCTATCTTTAGGGATGGGATGAACATGGCATTTTTAGCCAAATTTAGACCACTACTACTATACTTCTGTGTATCAATAAGGATTTTTATCATAGCAGTGGATATAATGACTATAAATAAATAAAATCACAAAAAAATTACCATTAAAATCAGCAGTTTCCCCTGAGGTCTATGGTATTTTAGTGTCATTGTTTTGTTTGTCGACCAGCAGCTTAAATTTTTTGGCTCCTCTCACTGCCTTCAGTGCACTCAAAGAAGTAATTGAAAGAACCTAATCCCATCACCTAATTAAAGCATGGTTGCCAGATTTAAATAAATAAATAAATCTAAATGGGTTGGTTTGACATAAGCCTTGAGCATTACTGTTCGTAATTGCTTTAAAAAGCTACATTCAAGCTGAATTAACTTGTAATGTGCACCCTCCCGCCATCTTAAATTAAAAATTGTCATAGCTCAAAAGGACTGATGCAAACTGTTTTTTTTTTCTTTCTTTTTTTAGCCCAAACATATTTTGTTCTGGGTTTAAACCTGCTGGTCAGCTTTCGATGTGGGGTCTGTATGTTTCTCTGTGCCTGCGTGGGTTTTCTCCAGATGCTCCAGCCCTCCTGCTCAGAAGACATGCATGATGGATTAAATGGTGATTCTAAATTGAATTACTTTGCTGTCTGTGTGGGTGTACACCTCCTCTCAGTGTCAGCTAGGAAAGACTCTGGCCCTCTGCAGCCTTTCACAAGATAAAGCAGATATAGCTAATGGATGGATGCAGAGATGTTGCTGTTGCTCTTTTTCTATTATTTAAATCTCACAGCTTAATTGAGATGAAAAGTTTGACCTAGCCAAGGTTGCAGCAACTCACACCATATCAAAATGCAACATATACATTAGTCCTCAATTAAAAAAAACTCTTTCAAGAAAACAATCAGAAGCCTCCCTCACAGCATTAAATTAATCAACTGATACAAATGTGTCCAACTTTAGATATTACTGCAAATTATTCCAAATACAGTTTTCCCCAGATGTGTAAAAACCAGGGGTACATAAAGAAGCAACCACCTGGAGGAGCAGCACTGATGCTCATGGTCTATGATGCTCTATGTCTGGCCTAATTGTGCTGTTGTATACTTTGCAGTGAGCAATAATCTGACAGTGTTTGGTTTAGCTTGCTGCACTGCCACCAAGAGGCCAAAAAAGGTCAATTCAAGTTTGTGCTCTTTTATTTGGACTTTAATGTCCTCAAATAAAGCTAAGAAATAGCTGTAACCTTGTCAGAATTAAATTTTTTAAAACAATTAGCCTTTCTCCAGACCCCAAACAACAGCAACACTTAAGAACCACTATACTTTAATTTAAAGTGTTTATTAATTTAAACATATGTTCAACTATGCTAAATGGCAACTGATTTATCTAATCTAATCAATGCTGTATCAAGGCCAACACTGGCTTTTACTTTCATAATGACGATGAGTGAAGTCTATTAGCTGTTTGCTAAAGATAACCCTACATGTATAAGTAATCATTTCTAATGACATGTAAGTTGAGCAATAATTCATTCTATCAATACTAACATTACTTTATAGCCATAATAAAGATGCTGCTAATATAAAGAGATTGGACTGTCAATGCATTATATTTAGCTGTATGCAGCTTATGTCATTTTTGTGTCTCGTTCCAGTTAAGCTCAGAGTAGTTACAGCCGGGTAACTTACTATACTATAGTGAGCTCAGTGCAGATGCCTCCTGTGGCAATCATCATATGTATTGAATCTAAATATGAAGGACATGGGTGTTACTAGTAGTCCTTTGTCAGGTTTTGTTCATCAGTTAATGACGCATTCTTTGTCAAGCCTCCAACAATAGTAAGGACAGTGAGCTAGTCCTGCAGTGGGGTTTAACCTGAGGGTTGTTATCTGAGAGGACACCATATGTCCACTGGGTGTGGTAAATATTTGATAATACGCCACTACATCTGCAGCTCCCATCACTGAATTGCAAGTTAAGCAAGTTTTCAATAGGGTCGCTATATTTTGTGTTCGTTTTTACTGTCTAGTTCTGTTGGGAGGTAATTGGATGGATTTTACTGTAACGAATGCATGTATGTACCTGTGACACGTACATGAGTCATGATGGTATCAAACAAGCATTGCATCAACAGCGTATACTCAGTGTAACTCCTGATCAAACTGACTTCAAGAGCTGTTTGAATAAGGTTTAGTTTTGCTGTATTGAGCTCAGAGGCTGTAAGTACAGAACACGGATATAAGAGGCTTCAGGCTTAGTGATGCACTCTTATTTATGCCTAATATAACTGTTGCTTCATTACATGTGTCTAAGCTCCCCTTTCACAACTCTCATCAGTATTTACTTCATGTAATCCCTCCCGATACTTCTGCTGTAGAAAAACACCTCTATATTGTTTTTTTTGTGGCACTTCTATGGGTTGTTCCAGCATATGAAAGTTAAAACTAAGTCCAGCAAATTGTTTGAAATGGGGAGACAATAAATGCAAAATATTCCCAACATAACATCAAAATGAGAGAATTATCGTGGTGCATCAAGGTGCCTTTGGGTGTATCCCTGTTTGTATGTCAGTTGTGGTCACATGCTACCTGAATGCAGATTTGTTTAAGGTTGCGGCTGTCGGCTCTGTTCCCCTCACCTGTCCACTGGAGGCCCCTCCCTGTCTGTGACCTGATCCTGTCTTCCCATCACCAGTGGCAGCTATAAAGGATAAAGGCTCGTCTGTATTGTGTTCAGTTGGAGGCAGATCACAGCTCAGCTTCACAAAGAGGGAAATCCAGTCCGACATCCAGGGAATCTAAATATCGTCCAGCAGGAAGGTGAGGATGACTTCAACGGCAGGTAGACTGGCTCATCAGCAGAAGAGGGAACAAGGTATTGGCACCAAAAAGCACGCAGTGAAGTTTTCCCAGCAGGATTACGAGACTCTTCAGAAGCAGTGCCTGGAGAGAGGACGCCTGTTTGAGGACTCCTGCTTTCCAGCTGAGGGCAGATCACTGGGCTTCAATGAGCTGAGTCCATATTCAGCAAAGACAAGGGGCATTGTTTGGAAGAGACCGACCGTAAGAAGACACTGAAAACTAAAAACTCCAGTATTTCATCTAGGCATCTAAATATACATCATATTATTCAAGGAAATTTGGTCCTAATAGCTCTAAATGTTCAGCTTTTTTCTTTCCTTTTAGGAGCTCTGTTCCAACCCAAAGTTCATTGATGATGGAGCCACAAGAACAGACATTTGTCAAGGAGCTCTAGGTAAGTGCCACGAAAAGAGGATGGATGAATGCTGGTGTGTTTTGGATGTTAGAAAGGAATCACAAACATCTCTGGGATAGACCCTCCACCCATTCTGCCATTAAGCTTGCATAAGAAAGTGGTTTGTTGGCACATTCTGTTTACAGCGCTGTTGCACTGTGGTGAACACCACATGTTGCCCAATCTCAGAGAATGTAGTCATGTATTTGTACTTCCTGTGCAGGGGACTGCTGGCTTCTGGCTGCCATAGCCTCTCTGACTCTAGACCAGCGGATCCTGGCTCGGGTGGTGCCTCATGGACAGAGTTTCACCGAAGGTTATGCTGGGATATTTCACTTTCAGGTCAGACAAAGACCTTCCACTAACACTGACAATGGGATTTTTTCTTTCTTTAATATTTCTTTCATTGCCTTTTTTCCCACTATGTTGGACTGTTGAGTTATTTTAGTACAAAAAGGTACTCACATTAAGATTTAAACGCAAGTACAGCACCATTCAGTCAACGAATAAAAAGGTTTTTCTTTGTAACTGTGAAGAGATTTGTTAATATATTCTGCTCAATTTCACGCAGTTCATTCAGTAATAAAAGACTTACGTCAAAAACTTATATTTGTTCTTCTACAAAGCTGATCAAATGTATTTTGTTCCCACAAACAAACTTTCATCCATCTCTTTGTGCCATTGCCAAGTAAAAGATGAGGTCATACTGAGCTTCATTCTCTAAGACAAATCCAGTAAGCAAACAGTTAAAACAACAACCACAATGTAAAGATCACTCGATTGTCTTTTGATTGGCTTATGAGTCACAATGCCGGACAGTTGAGTGATTACAGTTTGCACAGGATAACTGATTTACTGATGGCAGTTTTGTGTTCTCAGTTCTGGCAGTTTGGTGAATGGGTGGATGTGGTTGTGGACGACCGTTTACCCACCAAAGATGGAAAGCTGCTTTTTGTTCACTCGGCGGAGGGCTCAGAGTTTTGGAGCGCACTGCTGGAGAAGGCTTACGCTAAGTATGGGTTGTTCTCCCTATATTTGCTGCTTAATCGAAACCTTAAAGTACTTTATGCACTTGGCTGTGAATCTATATTCACTCCATGTCTGACAGGGTGAATGGCTGCTACGAGGCCCTGGCAGGAGGAAACACTATTGAGGGTTTTGAAGATTTCACTGGAGGAATTGCAGAAATCTACACCTTAAACAAGGCTCTACCCAACCTCTTTCAGATCATTCAGAGAGCCCTGAAGCTGGGCTCACTGCTGGGTTGCTGCATTGATGCAAGTCTGATTTTCATACCTATTTGCATGACAGTTTGCAAGCAATCCCACCAACAACGATACTGGGATCATAGCATGTGATCAAAGTGTTTATTTTTGGTGCTTTCAGATCACTAGCGCCTATGAGACAGAGGCAGTCACAGCTCTGAAACTTGTTAAAGGACATGCATACTCAGTCACTGGTGCAGAAGAGGTAAATGATTAATTGTTTTTTTTTTTTTTTATTAGTATTATTGTGCGTGCAAATTTCAATACATTTCAAACTGTTGCTTTTTCTTCCAGGTTCATTTTCGAGGCAGGTCAGTTCAACTGGTCCGCATCAGGAACCCCTGGGGTCAGGTGGAGTGGACGGGGCCTTGGAGTGATGGGTAAATATTTATATACTACATCCATATACCATCAGCTCCAACTGGATAATGCCAGGATTTCTCAATAAAATATGACTGTTTATCCAAAAATAGATCCAGTGAATGGAATTATGTCAGTGAGGATGACAAAGCAAAGCTGAACCATGTGGCTGAAGATGGAGAGTTCTGGTAAATCTAATGAGAACTGATAATTGTAACCTCCTACATCACTAAAGCAACCGTTAAAGCTCAGACACATTATAAAAGAGGTGATCTGAGTATTTTTCTTGATGGGAAATGCATTCCTCTCTGCAGGATGTCCTATTCAGACTTCATCAAGCAGTTCTCCAAGCTGGAGATCTGTAACTTGACTCCTGACACACTGACGAGCGATGATGTGGGCCACTGGAACCATTACCAGTTTGAAGGGATGTGGAGGGTCGGCTCCACCGCTGGCGGCTGCCGCAATCACCCGGGTAAGAAAGAAACCACAAGTCCTGCATGTCTGAGCAAGAAGTCCTAGTACTTCATACTTCATATAAAATCACGCTTTGTTGTGTGTTCCAGCCACATTCTCATCCAACCCTCAGTTTGTGGTGCGTCTGGAGGATGTGGATGATGATCCTCTAGATGGGCAGGATGGATGCACCTTTCTGGTGGGGCTGATGCAAAAGGATGGGCGACGGAACATGAGGCTTGACCGCCAACTTGAGACCATTGGCTATGCTATTTATGAGGTGTCCGAGAATAATGAGATGTCATATGAGATCAGTCTTTTTTTTTTTACATAATTACCAAATTTTCTAAAATAAAATTGTTTCTTTTTTACAGGTTCCAGATGAGGTCTGTATTTATATTGTTGCTTTTGTCTTTCCTTTATTTAAAACTGAAATTTGAAAAGCAATGTAGACATGAGAAGTGTCACACGCTTTATTTGATTGTATTGTAGCTGCCCAACATTCCAGTAGTAAAACTCTTTTCTCCTGTTGATCTTCAGTACAAGGGCCGCAGCAATGTTCACCTCGGTCCTGACGTGCTGCTGCGTCACAGTGCTGTGGCCATGAGTAGCACTTTCATAAACACACGAGAGGTTTGTGATCGCTTCAAGCTCCCTCCAGGAGAATACGTCATAGTTCCCTCAACCTTTGAGCCACACAAGAACTGCAGCTTCGTTCTCAGGGTGTTCTCAGAGAAACAGGCTGCAACCAGGTATCTGTGATACACTATAATGCAGATTATTTCAGTCGACAGACCTCAGAGCTTTGCAGCCACCTAGAGGACAAAGCCAGTTCCCTATTTGGAATAGACATGACATGTTATTTTCATGCAAAACAACAGAGTGTGCTAAAGCCCAGCATTTTTATTTTTTAGTCCACTGGAGGAGGACATTGGTGCTGAAATAGAGGAGGTAAGAAATCCCACAGAATGATAAGCTGTCCATTTATATGTTATTGTGAAATGGATAGTTGCTCTTTCAATGTATTCTTTTCTTTCCACCTTTGCCCTAAGATTTAGGAAGTGTTACATGTTAAATTCAATATTCACTGATCTGAGGTACTACAGATGAAAATTAACTTGTAGCTATCGCTGGTCTGTGCAACACATTTGTTGTGCAATGTCCCTGTTAAATAAATAAAATAAATAATATATCAAAATGGCTCAAATCTAAAGAGCCAGTGTTTTTATCTGATTTTTACTTGTGTCTTTCCTTTACAGGAGCAGGTGTCTGAAAGCGACGTGGATCCTCACTTCAAGCAGCTCTTCAAGCAGATTGCTGGCAGTGTAGGTTGAAAAATAAGACATCTGGCAGTAAATCAAACATTCAATAGGTTCTTACATGCATTCTGAACTTTTGTTTGAACTTTTTTCTAACAGGACCTGGAGGTATCGGTCTTTGAACTGGTGAGAATTTTGAACAACGTGGTCTCCCACCGTAAGTAACACAAAAGTTTGATTAACTTACATCAAGCCTCTTTATTTTCATTGACGTAAGAGTTGCAGCAGTTACGTATTGTTCTTTCAGGGTCTGACATCAAGACAGATGGATTCAGCCTTGAGACCGGTCGCCTGATAGTCAGTCTGCTGGATGTATCCTCTTTTAAACATGAAAAAATATAAGTCACAGATTTCAACACGGTGCTCAATAGTGCATTAAATCTTCTAATGTTCCAATTTATGCAGTGAGTTTCTTTTTCTTCTTCTTGATAAACCTTAACATTCTCCAGAAAGATGAAAGTGCCAAGTTGGGACTGGTAGAATTCCACCTGCTTTGGAACAAAATCCAGAAATA
The DNA here is from genome assembly GCA_900302755.1 of Chromis chromis. Lineage (NCBI taxonomy): Eukaryota > Metazoa > Chordata > Actinopteri > Pomacentridae > Chromis > Chromis chromis. The sequence goes on from OMNN01097762.1 coordinate 23,089, forward strand.
TCTGGTAAGATGTGAGCTACATGAGTGTTATTAATACTGGAATACCTGACTTCATCTGCTAACACAACACATGGGTCATATAGGAGATTTTCAAGAATCATGACTCAGACAACTCTGGCACCATGAGCTCCCATGAGATGAGAGGTGCCGCCACTGAAGCAGGTAACAAACATCTTTTAGTTCCACATACTGAAATCATCCAAATATCCATATGAAGTGCTTTAAAAATTAATCAAATGGCTTTAAGTTATGGCAGGCTGGTCATTTACATGATTTAAAATGCATTCATTTTAGTTATTATCTTACAGCTTCTACACTGTAAATCATCATAAAGGAATTTAATCAAATAAAGTTTTCTAGTTTACTTAATGTAAATATATAATTTTTGTTAATTTATTGTGAAGTGAACCTTAAATGTCAAAGTTTTTAGACCACTTTAAAGATTTATTTTTGGAGTTTTATGCCTTTATTGGATAGGACAGTGGATAGAGTCAGAAACAGGAGAGAGTGAGGAAGGACATGCGGTAAACGCCCAAGGTCGGAATCAAACCTAGGACAGCCACTACGCCTCTGCACTTGGGTCACACGACAAAACCATCTGACTATCGGGGCGCCCCTAGACCACTTTAGGAGTTAAAAACAATAATTATAATTTACAACTTGAGAAATTTTGTCTTAAAATGATGAGTTGAATGAAAAAAACAGCTAAGAGTTCACTCAACTCATTAAATTAAGTTAGTTAATTAAGAAACCCAAGTAGCATATAAGCAGGTTTCCCTAATTTGAGAAAACAGACATGGTGGAGACTTTCTGTGTGCTTAATACATGTCAAATTAAGATATGGTTGTTTATTTCATAGTAATCAGAACAATTATAACCTTGACAAATGTTAGTTTAGAATTCAGCCCACCAGCGTAGACTCATCATTTATCTCATTATAACTGGGAGTCAGACTCTCAGATTGTCTCTGTTTACAGACTCTGGTCAAAAATGGCTTCAACACCTGAGGCTATGAGTTAAATGGTAAATAAAGAAGAAACTCTTCGAAAAAATATAAAAAGAAAGCAAAAGAAGGCAGACACTCTGCAACCATTGTCTATGTGTCTAGTTGTTTCAACTTATTATCTTAAGGTTATTGAACTTATTTTCTCAAGTTAAGTCAATTTAACTCAGCTAGTTTTCATTAATCAATCGAAACGCAGTTAAGTTACATTTTAAAGCAACAGGGGATCTTACGTTTTTAAGCTAAATGAGCTTAAACAGATTTACTGTGCAATAAGCTTTGCTCCAAACTATAATTCTCTGCTGCATGTGTCCTTTTGCAAAATGTCCTTGCTACACTGATTGCTTTGCTTTCTTATCTTTAAATTGAGTATGCCATGATAGTTGGCATAACTTTGTCCCAAGTTATGAGATCCATATTAGAAACAGCCAATGACATGCTTATGAAAAAGGAAAAAAGAATAAAGAAAATTTTAATGCTTTGTAACAACTAGTACTTCTACTTTACCTATGTTGCTAGTATTTCTGTGTTTAAATGGTTTCTGACCGCAGGATCAAATAACAGCACGGTGACACAGTCAATGCAGTTGACATGTAAAAGCAGTTATTGAGAGACAAGATGAGCCGGTTAGGACCGTCCCGCCCTGGACGTAAAGTTCCTGCTTGTATAGTTTGAAACAGGAACAAAACATGAATGGGCGAGGCTGTGTAACATAACCCGTCCATTATCACACAGCTTTTTAAAAACTACACTCCCCTAGGATCAGAAATAAAACGACCCACGTCTATGAAAGTGACCCATACAAACTAATAGAGTATGAAGATCACAGACTGTTTTTCTTCCACAGGTTTCCATGTCAACAGTCATGTGTTGCAGGCTATTGTCAGTCGATACGCTGATCATCAGTACGCTGTAGACTTTGACAGTTTTGTAGGCTGTCTCATCAAACTGGAAATGCTCTTCAGTAAGTGTCAGCATACACAACAATATCACATCAGCATATCTCATATTGATCTGTATCAGAGAGCTATGGCATGTTCACGTTAATGGAATCTTTTTTTTCTCTCTATCAGAAATGTTTAAGGCCTTGGAAAGAGGTGACTCAGGGAAAATTGAGCTGGATATGCAGCAGGTGTGTGAGAAAATAAGAAAAGCTGCTGCTGTGCTGTGACTCCTAATGTAGACAGTTAGTTGTATCATTCTGTTTTCTCTTGCAGTGGCTGTGCCTGGCAATCAACTAGGTCTGAAGATAAAACAAGCGAGGACACCTTTCTGATACTGCCAGGAAAAGAAGTTAAATCCTTAAAAAAAAAATCCAAACTAAACCTTAAAAAAAAAAAAAAAAAATCACATGCACTTACTATATTACAATTGCTTAAAATGTCTGAACAAATACTCTGGAGAATATTTTTCCATACTTTTGAACACCTGTTTTATCACTCACATTTATTGTTCAATTCCAAGTAGCTTCTTTTTGTTTTTATCTGCAACTGGGAAATCCTTATTAGTCTCGCTGGACTAGAAGTTGGTGTTTTGCTGTTTAGTTGTTGAAACTTCTATCAAATGAAAGAAAATAAAGAAACTAAGAAACTCTGGCCTCTGAAAATGTGTGGTTTTTAATCGTATACAGTCTGAAATAGTTGAAATAGTCAAAAACTTGATGCAATGACAGTATCTGTGGTGCCTGATCAGAAAGTGCAAAATAAGGGGAAAATGGTGTTGCAATTTCATTCCCCTGAAAAAATTTTGTGGACCAACACAAGTTTCAGCAATGTATGAGGCCCACATTTAGGCCAATCATAGGCCAGCAATCAAATGAGACACAGAGGACTTGAAGGAAACAGGTGATACACAACAAGCCGGCTGGTGTGAACAATGAAGGGTGTGGATCTGCATATATGGCACAGAGCCTGTCTAACCGCGCACACAAACTGAGACACAGCTGGAGACAGGCAGAACGCATTCCAATCCTTCAAAATGTCAGGCATTGCAGCGAAGCTTCAGCACAACCGAGAGAAATCAAAAGGGATTGGAACCAACTCTCACGCTGTGAAATACCTGAACCAGGATTTTGAGGCACTGAGGGACAGCTGCCTGGAGAGAGGATGTCTGTTTGAGGACGAATGCTTTGAGCCTCTGCCCTCATCCTTGGGCTACGATGAACTCGGACCAGATTCCTACAAAGTTCGGGGCATCACCTGGGAGAGACCCTCGGTGGGTTGCAGTGGTTAAATGGAAACAGCAGCTGAAAGTACAGGCTGGTGTCATGAGGTTGCAGTTTATTTCACATGCTGGAAAAGTACAACAGGCAATTGTTAAGCTATTTTTAAAACTTAAAACCCAAGAAAAAAGGCTTGCTATGTGTTTTTATATCTTACTTTGGGTTGTAGAAGTTCTGTCGACCTATGTAAAGGTCGACATACTTTACATTTACTAGTTGCTGCTGTTTGGTGATGTAACCTTGTTCCTGCTTATTCATTTACCAAATTCTTGTTCTTTTTTGAACCTGCAGCAACATTTTATGCATTTTTTTTCTACTTTATATGTATATATGAGCATTATGGATATCTCATTGAGATAATCATCTAAATGAGAGTGGATAAAAACTGTGAGCAAGCATTTTCAAATCCTTTTTTTCCCCCTTCAGGAAATATGCTCCAATCCACAATTCATAGTTGAAAATGCTACGAGGACTGATATTTGTCAGGGAGCACTGGGTGAGATATGCACAAACACACACCAACACTTGCTGCATTGTCATTATTTTTGTATCATTATGATGAGAATACAGTAACAGTAGAGATGCAGGTCTATTCATGTTGACTCACCTTTCTTAGTTCCATCTCTGCTCCTTTACTTGTATTGTTGTATCTTTACACCAATTGACAACTGAATCTCATAATTCCTTGTAAATTCCTGTCTACTGACATCAGCTGTCATTGTGTACAAAACATCCTTTTAGTTTTCTCGGCCTACACCCAGTCTGACAGAATTCATATAATGTGGGTGAGACTGAGTTGTTTTTGCGGTTAGTAATGAGAGGAGTGACAAACAGCCATAACGCTGCACAGCTGAGGTTTTTATGCAAACAAGCTACATAGGTGTTATGTTTTACAGATATGTCATGATGACAACTTGGGACAACCTGAAATTTTCTGGGTGTTACATGAGATTTTACACAGGAGTCTCCTATATTCTAACACTGTTTACTTGTGTTCAGGTGACTGTTGGCTCCTGGCAGCTATCGCCTCCTTGACTCTCAACAAACAGGTTTTGTCTCGTGTTGTGCCACACGATCAAAGCTTTGAGGAGAACTATGCCGGCATCTTTCACTTTGAGGTGCAACACTTTTAACACACTGCCTCATTTAAAGCGTCTCTACAGCATATGTAGAGCTACAGTGGCACAAACCGATTTGATTTTACTTATTGTATTTTCTCCGTGGTTCTTAGTTCTGGCAGTTTGGTGAGTGGGTGGATGTGGTGGTTGATGACCGTTTGCCCACAAAAGATGGAGAGCTGCTGTTTGTTCACTCGGCGGAGGGGTCAGAGTTTTGGAGCGCGCTGCTGGAGAAGGCCTATGCTAAGTATGGAAGCATTTGGCTACCTTTCTGTTTGTTTCAGTATCTTTTGTTTTGGTTTAGTCCCTCATAAATCCTTTTCCCTTTAGGCTAAATGGATGCTACGAGGCTCTTTCTGGGGGCAGCACCATTGAGGGGTTCGAGGACTTCACTGGAGGCATTGCTGAGAGACATGAGCTGAGCAAACCAGATCCACATCTCTTCAAAATCATTAAGAAGGCCTTGAGCAGAGGCTCCCTTCTGGGCTGCTCCATTGATGTTCGTTTGAGCTTCTTGTTTCAGTGTCCTGCAGCGCCTTTGCTATCTTTATTCTATGTGACAGTTTTACCTGACAAGATTTTCCTCCCCATCGCAGATCACCAGCGCGGCCGATTCAGAAGCCGTCACATATCGCAAGCTGGTGAAGGGCCATGCTTACTCTGTGACAGCAGCAGACCAGGTGAGGATGTATTGTATGTCAACTGTATGTACCACACATGCCATCCAGGTACAAGTGAAGCTGCAGCGTCTACTATTGAGTGTTTTATTCTGTTTAAGGTGGAGTACAGAGGAGACACGGTGCAGCTCATCAGGATTAGGAACCCGTGGGGACAGGTTGAGTGGAATGGAGCCTGGAGTGACAAGTGAGTTATTAAGGGCGGCCAACATGTTCACATTATATTCAAATTAGTCATCACTGCAGCTACACCACCAGCTTCAACGACTGTTGAATGGATCGCCATGAAGTTCTGCACAAAGGTGTTGCACAGTTGGTTTTGAGTAGGCTGTCTGGACAACTACTGATTGGACCACCATGAGATTTATTGTATTCATTCTGACTAAACTATACTTTAAAAACAACAAGCACCCTTTTCTGCCCTCTTAATGTCGGCCTTGAGTAGCAATCTTCTCTCTAACATCACCATCGACAACACAAAATTTGCCATATAGGCCATATAACACTGCAAACCCTCCACTGTTCTATTTCCCACATACTAATAGAACTAGAGCAGGGGTGGATAACCCTGGTCCCCGAGAGCCACTATCCTGCATGTTTTAGATGTTTCCCTCTTCCTCTGAGCTAGAGTAACTGGAATAACTACTATTTGTTGTTGTTTTGGTGCAACAGCAAGACTTAAAATATATATTTGGGGGGTGTTTGTGCCAACTTAGAAGATCCATATCTGTTATAAAAAATACCACTATTTTGAAGGTTGCCAAGAGTGTCGTGTTTACTGAAGAGTCTGCTTGCCATTGTTTTGTGTTATTCATAAGAGGATCCAGCCTAACTGAAACGCCTATTTCTTTTGGTTGGACAAGGTTATTAACTCTGTGTCTCTGTCATGCTTGTAATACATAAAGACATACACACCCTGTGGAAAGTCTGGTAAATCCTGTTGTGAAAACACTGTTGGCCAGACTCTGGCTTTACAGTTAATTTTTGTGGCTGCAGTGTAGGTGGAGGCATGTATGACACTGCAGCTTTGCAAAACTTTATACAAAGTATAATTCAGGGTTAGGTGCAATCCTGTAAGTTATCCTTTCCATCTTTTCTTTTTTGTAGTTCTTCTGAATGGAGATCTGTGAGTAGTGATGACCGGGAAAGGCTGACCAATCGTTCTGAGGATGGAGAGTTCTGGTAAATTTTGCCGAAACCGCTTTTGACAACTATCTTTTCTCCACTGATAGACACATTAAAGCAGCAAATGTGCAATATAGTTTAATCAAATATAGGCTCCTGAAATAAATACTACAGGTACAGGTGTTATGTATCTTGTACCCACATAACATTGCTTCGTGCTAAATTGCATTTCCGTTATTCTTAAATAAACCCGGATGCATGATATTGTCATTTTTGCGACAGAAAAATGGGGAAATAACCCAATTTTTTTTTAAAAGACGTTGAAAAAAGAATTGTGTTGGAGTAAATTTACCACGATACAATATGAGAGTTCTAAGCTAAAATGTTGGAATGCTCCAGCAAATAAAAGTCCTAGATTTCTGTCACTGTTTCCTTTGCACTGAATCCAGTACAATGGATATGATTGTTTGATTTTTAATTTTCATAATTTTTTCCACAGGATGTCCTTCTCTGACTTCTTGCGCGAGTATTCCCGCCTTGAAATCTGCAACCTCACACCAGATGCTCTCACAGGAGACGAGTACAAGAAATGGGCAGAGACAGAGTTTGAGGACACATGGAGAAGAGGCGTGTCAGCTGGAGGCTGCAGAAACTATGCAAGTATGACCAGTTTCACCTCCAGATTTGTATGCAGCATTTTATTTGTGGCGTAAACCAACGTAGAGGCTTGGCCGCTGTAGTACAGCTGATCAAGTCCCTGCTAACCCTCACTCCCCCTTCCCAGACACCTTCTGGATGAATCCTCAGTTTGTCATAAAACTGGACGAAGTGGATGATGACCCTGATGATGGTGAGGAGGAGGGCTGCACTTTCATTGTGGGTCTGATGCAGAAGAACAAGCGCCGCATGAAGAAAATGGGGCAAGATATGGAGACCATTGGCTTTGCCATCTATGACGTAAGAAGTTGCCTCTGAGATCTAAATTTAAATTGAAGTAGAGACTGAATATGTAACATTTTCATCCTATTCTAACATTTGATTTGTTTTGGATTTTTCTAGCTGCCTGAGGAGGTATGTGAGACACTTCTGGGAATAATGAAAGAATGAGTATTCAAAGCAACTGTTACATTTTCAAATTTGAAAATTCCCTCAGAGTACCCTGTAAATGTTTGCACAGCAAAAGGGGGAAGACAGAGGGAAGGTATACTCATGCGAGCGTCTTTCATGTGTGTGATTTTTTTTTTTTTCAGTACTCAGGCAAAAGGCAGGTGCACCTGAAGAAAAACTTCTTCCTGTACAACCGTTCGGCTGCACGCTCCGAGACCTTCATCAACCTACGAGAGCTGTGCAACCGCTTCTGTCTTCCCCCTGGAGAATATCTCATCATCCCCTCCACCTTTGAGCCCAACAAGAATGGAGACTTCTATGTGAGGGTGTTCTCTGAGAAACAAGCCGATTTCCAGTATGTTCCTGTCACTAATATGTGCAAATCCAGTCATTAGCATTACATTATAGCCTTCATAATAAATAATAACCATAACTCCTCACTGCTTTCAGAGAGATTGATGATCCTGTAGACTGCCACGTCGAGCAGGTAAAATCTTATTCCTGGATTTGCTTGTTGTAATGTTCATAATTATATCTTAACAAAGAAGTAAAAGTTGTTTTTGTCATCTGTAGATTGATATTGATGAAGACGACATCAGCCACAGATTCCAGACGCTGTTTGGAAAGCTTGCTGGAAATGTACGCCAGTTAAAAATGTGATACATTAACTTTTGGTCATGAACTTTTTGTCATTGTTCTTATGACTGACAAAGTGTCATATTCTTCTCAGGATGCAGAGATTTCTGCATTCGAGCTGCAGAGAATCCTCAACAGAGTGGTAGCCAGGCGTAAGAGAAATTATTCCTTTATTCTCCTATCGGACAAGTTCAGTGTGGACATTAATGTGCACCAGACACCTAATTATCCCTGTGTACTATTCATTTTCAGGAGATGACGTCAAAACCGATGGGTTCAGTCTGACAACTTGCCGCAACATGGTCAATCTGCTGGATGTATCCTCCCTTCTTATCTTAAGTTGTGTCAGGAGACTTCCACAAAACCATTAACCTCCTAACATCTGGTTATCTGCTTTGAGTTCTTCTGATATTGTTTTAAAGGGATAGCATTGCATTTTGGGAAAGGCACAGTATGTACCCAGTATGTCCCCTAGCAACTAGGAGTATGGAGGGGCATGTTGGAAAACCCTGAAAGCGTTTATAAAGAAGAGTTCCCAACGCTTCCAAAAAAACTAAATTTGCCGTTCTGAGGACGGATTAAAGTCTATAGTCGACAGTGTTTGTGTAAGACAAAGGTTCCACACTGCAGGTTTAACATAAAGCTTAAAAAGAAGAGAAACAGTGAACCTGCTGCTCCAAAGCGAAATTAAACAAAAATCACTTGAAGCTCGCTAATGAATACATTCTATCTCACTTGCTTAATCTTTACAAAATCATAATTGTAATGGAAAAGTCATGGTTGCACAGGGGTTTATGAGTCCAAATATTTCTGTAGACATGCAGGCACCTGACCAAGAAATAATTTGTCACATGCAAAACCACAAAATTACGTTTAGACACTGATGTGTCACGCATTTTTGTGTGAATCATTTAAACAAGATGTGTTAAGTCATGAACTACAGAAGTGCTGGCAGTCGAGCTAGCTGATCTTAGTCTTTGTCTTAAGTCAGGCTTAGTGCTGTAGCTGTACATTTAGCACACATGATAGTGATATCAATTTTCTAAGGTAACTCCACAAGAGAGCGAAATAGCAAAATTCTTAAAATGTCACTTTATAAAGTCTAGAAAAGCAATCTCAATGCTCACTATCTGCATTTGCCAGTTGTTATTGATACCACACACTACTCTGCATACTTTGCGTTACAAATTTCCTTGACATGCTTTTCAAAGAAAGATGGAAGCGGCAAGCTGGGACTGGTCGAATTTAGGATCCTGTGGACGAAGATTGAGAAGTTCCTGGTGCGTTCCTTTCACATTAACATGCCGCATGTAACAAGTGTATTAGTGGACTGGCGATAGCGGATGCTAACTTGTCTGGCTCTACTTTAGGATCTGTACAAAGAGAGAGATGCAGATCAGAGTGGATGTATGAGCTCCTCTGAGATGCGGATGGCTGTTGAGGATGCTGGTAAGGAGTGCATTTCAGAAATTACACTTCTCTACAGTAAAACCTAGGAAGGTAGGGGACGTTTCGCTGTAACAGTCAGATGTGTGACCTTTTCTCAGTCCATTTTGTTGCATTTTGGCAGGTTTCTCGCTCAACAACCCACTGCATCAGATAATCGTGGCCCGTTACAGTGAGCCCTGCCTCACCATTGACTTCGACAACTTTGTGTGCTGCCTGATTCGCCTAGAGTCACTCTTCAGTGAGTTTTGTCCTTATGACCACATTTTAATCTTGCTGTAATGCGGACATTATGTAAGATTTTGATGTTTACTTCAATTTACAACAGAAACCTTCAAGGGCCTGGACACGGATGGGTCTGGTGTAATAACGTTGGGCTTTATGGAGGTAAGAGCCCATCTGTGATATACAAAAAGATGATGGATGGATGGATGGATGGATTATGAACCATGAACCACAGAGTAACTTTTGCCTGTGTTTCCTCCACAGTGGCTGGATCTGGCGATGCTGTAAACAAGCTCTGACTGCTGAAGAATCCAGACTTGTGCTGAAGAGTCATCATATCTGAACATTTGTTTGTTTGTTGGTTTTACTTGATCACAAATTGTGTCTTGTGTACAACCTAATCAATGGATAGTAATCATGAGGGGAAATTATTTCTTATGGTTTGATTATCTGTAAACATAATAAAACCACAATCTGCCACAAATAAGAACGTGTTCATTCTATATTCAGTGAGAAAGATGTCCATTTTATACAGTATGTACAGCATGTATGTCAAGTACCAGCCTAAAAGAAGTTTGACACTTTGGGAAATAAGCTTATTTTCTTTGTTGACAAAAAATGTATTAAAAGATCAATATCTTACATTTCATTGCCCGTAGTTGATTAGCTTAACTTAGCATAAACACATGAAACTTGGAGGGAAAGCTAGCTGCACTGTCCAAGATTAATCTGGCTACCATCACCAACAAATACTCACATTGACCATCATAGAAATAACAACTTTTAGTTTATTAGTTTCAATTAAACAAATAGGATGTTAACAGATTGTTTTACTTTTGTACCTGATTGGCCCTAATTCCAGACTTTATGCTAAACTAACTTACTGCATGTGGTTGTCTTCTCATTTTCCCAAAATGCTGAGCTACTCTTTTTTTTTTTTTTTTTACAACTTTATTTATAATTTTTCCATAGTAAAAAGAACAATGACATCTTTTGTTAAATATTTCTTGCAAAAG
>OMNN01097764.1:13719-27687 GCA_900302755.1 Chromis chromis
TTTTATATAGCGCTTTTCTAGACACTCAAAGACGCTTTACATTGCATTATTCATTCACTCCATACTCGATGGTGGTAAGCTACGTATGTAGCCACAGCTGCCCTGCCCCATCGGCCCCTCAGACCACCACCAACCACTCACTCTCACACTGCATTCACCCAGGCTTCCTGGTGTTCCCTCACGGTCTCCCATCCAGGTACTGACCAGGCCCTATCCTGCTTAGCTTCGAGATCTGACGGGATCGGGCATCCACAAGGCGGTGTGGCCATTGTACACAGTGTAGCGCTTATTAAAATATAATCTTATCCAAAAATTACAGTCCAAGATCTTGACTCACTCTCCGAGCAAACTAAAATGAAACCCATATACTCCATATACCACATACTTTAATGCACAGATTTACTGTTTTGTTTCTAAATATTTAGCATTTTTTCCTTGATGATTGATATATTTATTTTTATTGTTTGGTAATATAATTGTCATATTTTCTTTGATGCTTTGGAAATATTGTCCACATGATTTTCATGCCAATAAAGCAAACTGAAATAGAAAATCAAACTGAATTGAGTTGATGGAAACACACCTTGCTCCAGCAAAGTATCCATCCTGTAGTTTCCTGAGGGTTGCTAGGATACACGGATCAATCGCATCGCCCTCTTCAACTAGACATGAAAAAATAAATGCCATTCACAGTAAACACATCAGGATCATGCACAAACAAAACATATCAAAGGGAATCTAGGCTGTGTTACAAAGGATGCAGTAGTGTGAGTTCTAATTTTCAGACACCTTTTTTGGCCAAATTATTCCATATTTGTCATGAAAAAAATGACTTGGATGAGATTTCTGCAAGCTGCTCTGACAAAAAATGTCACGATGCTTCACACATCCAACCTTCTATAAACACTGAACACAGTAAAGTTTACAGACACATAACTAACAATGTTAAACAACTAACACACAAATAATCATATATGTATACTTCAAGTTAATATAAACATTAAAATAAGCTAATTTTTAATGCTAACTGAAAAAACTGCATACTACATAGTATAATACATAGGACAGTTAAAAACTGTTGTGCTTTGGGAGTAGAGTTTTTGTACCCAGCATGCTGCGTGTGATGGGGAAAGTGAGTGTTGGTCGTCCTGTCATCCTCCAGCAGGAAGACAGATAAGCCAGTTCTGTCCGTAGCATCTCCACAATCATCTGGTTGTCCAGTGCCAAGTAGAAATGATGATGATCCAGAAACTGAACAAGACAAGAAAGAAAAAGGAGAGAAACCAAGATATTAATGCCCATGTCTACATTCTTGTATGCAGCTTTGTCCCTGAGGTTCTGAACATGACAACATCTCAGCCTAGTTTTACCTGAGGGGTGAATATGTAAGAGCGATTTTTGATCTCATAGAATTTGGATGTTCCCAGGACTCCGATGTGTCTGTACGGCCTCCCACTAAGATTCAGCTTCTTGCAGTTGCCTGTGGCAGCAACACCAGATGTTACTTTTATTATTACCCACACTCATGGCTGTACATTGAGAAAAATCAGTGCTTGTTTACCCAGTCTGACGTAGACGTGGCTCAGGATGCGAGCTGGCAGAACCCTGATCGGTACTTCTGACATCGTCTGCACCGTGATCCCAAGATCCCCCAACAAATCCTGGATCTCCTCTGACTCTGCTAGAACACAAACTGACAGACACAAAGGGAAATACGTCATATCCTGTCTACGAGAGGAAATTCTGAATATAAACCAAAACTGACATCAGAACAACATCAGAAGTCTTGGCCATTGATGCTGACATTGACTGTTTTGGTATTTGTGAAGCTGTGTGGTTTATGCCCTCCAAGCTAAATAAAATGACACAGCTGAGCCACAGTACAACTGAGGCTGATGAAAGTCAGAAACCAAGTCTGTTAATGTAAAGTTGATCCTGAGTAATAAATGTTCTAAAACAACCACTTCACCTTTTATTTGAGCTGAGCAAGATGTTTGATGCAAAACCCAAGTCAGATTGTCCATTTCTGCCAAACAAATGGAAAGAATCTAGAAAAAATAAACGTTCCCCTCTAATTTTAACCCATTTAACAAACTTGCTTTAGTGGTGTGATGGGAATCACAGGGGCCTCAATACATCACAGGGTTTCTTCTTCTTCCTTACTTTCACAGTTTCTTAGGAATTCAACACATTTGAATCCAGTCTCTGAATACTACTACTAATAATAATATTACTACTAATAAAAATAACTATATTTGTATAGCACCATTCAAAGACAAAGTTCACAGCGGTTTACCATAAAACAAATCAAATTAGACAAATAATGAATCAAAATGAATTAACAAGATAAAACTGCTATATCAAGTTTTATTCCTTTTTTTTTTTTTTATCACCAACCTTGTACCACAACATCTGGTTTAAAGTTTGTGGAGAATCTCCTGTTGAGAGGATCTATTTCTCCTGGTGCTAAAAAACCCTTTACACAGAAAGAAAAAGAAAATCAGGGAGGAAGAATTGTAAAATTAGAATTCCCTTTAATGTCACAGCAAATTTTGCAATGAAATTAATCAACAGTCTCTCAGGGCAATAAAAATAAAAACAAAGTGTATAAGTAGTTATTACTTAAATTATCAAGTCAGCATGCTTTTCTGGTCATTCTTACCCATAATCCTCTGCACAGGTATGTCAAATACATGTGACTACACACTGTGACTTTCAAAGTTTAAGGTGCATTATTATCAAGAAGTAGTATATCCCAATTTTTTGCACACTGGATGAAACAGTACATACTTTGTGAGGGCCGCTGTAGCACATTCTTAAAGAAAAATATGTGATCTGGAACGCAGATCATCTACTGAATACATCTTGTTACAGTGCCCTTTGTTCTCATTTTCAGTACTAAATTTGCTGTATCTGAGATAGAAACAGTAATAACAGTTTTAGACAGTGTATGAGGGTCCTGTCAGTACCTCAGCCAGAAGGCAGCCCAGGATGTAGAGTGATTGTCCCCACATGTGTGGCAGCTGCCCCATGGCCAACCTGTCCACAGTGTGAGGATTACTGTACTCCTCCTCCACCTGTAAAAGACATACATTCTCATACTTATGTGGATGTCACACACAAACAGCATTTACAATACTCTAAAATCTAAAAACCTAAAATAAAACTATGAATTAGACTAAAAAACGATGAAAACTTCAAAAAAAGACCAGGTATATAAGAGTAGTTTAGAACATCTTTGCTTCAGGCTAAATGCTAATATGAGCATGTGAATATTCTCATAATTATGATGCTGTTATCTTGTTCATTTTAGTTTAGCATGTTAGCATGCTAACAGTCACTAATTAGTGGTAAAAATAAAGACCAGGCTAATGGGTACTTACAATATCACTATTATTATTCTACTGTATTATTATCATTATTATTAATAGTCAGCAGCTAACAAAGTACAGGACAAACTGAAAATCTGACAATTTTAACATATTATTAGCACGGATAAAAACAGAAACATTAACAATCAGGAATATGTCAAAACTAATTTGTCAAGCAAGAATAAAATAATTCAGTATTTACAGCCCATATTGCCTATCACACCATTTTTATCGTTTCATCTGTAATAAATATAACATGGGATCCTTTAATTCTTTTTAAGTATTTTTGAACCCCACAAAAAATAATATAATACAATACAGTAATAAAATAATTTGATATTTATATATTATACTTATTCCTAATATTACTAATTCATTTAAAAATGCACTACTTTGGCTCTGATGGAGCTGCTTCTCTATCTGTAGTCATCACTCACTGGTCTTGAGCAACGTCCCGCCCACAGCTCTATCTGATTGGTTACATAAATAGTAGTCTATCAAAACTGTGAGATAAACGTTAAAAGTTCTCTTTTAATTAAAAGTATGTAAAACATAAGTAAACAATGGCATCTGAATTAATTTTTGAGTTGAAGTGAGATATTCAAAATTTTGACGTCAAGATTTTTATTTTACTGCAAATGTATATCAACTATCAGTCTCCTTGATTACTAATAATCAGTATCAGCCCACAAAAACCCATTGGTTGATCTCTTTTTTTGTACTATCTCTGGAAGTGGGATACCTTGTCACGTGGAACAGAGTAAAGTTCAGGCACCAGTTTGATGCCGTTCTTCCCTCTGATCAAAATTCCCTCCAGTGCCTCACGGTACTCCTGAACCTGCACAAAGCACACAGTCACTTTATTAATATAACTGTACCACATGTCATTCAAAGTGACTGGATGTCTGTGGGAATACAGCAGGAGCTGCATGTGGACCAGTGTGTTTGGTTTCATTACCTGCACATGATCTCCAGCAAAGATGCCGTCCAGGATGAGATAAGTCCAGAACACAGGCCACTCACATTCGATATTCTCGAACAGCTTGAGCTCTGCAGGATCGTAGTGTAGCCGAGACGGATCCTAGTGAGACCAGCCAGGAACATGAACCTTTATATGCATAGTAAATTTCAGCTTTTAGATTTTCAACATCCAGAACACATTACCTCTTTAGGACAACGATATCCATCCCTGATGAAGCGGCAGCAGCCATAGCGGCCCTAAAATAAAACCAAAGACTGGAAATTTTAGTATGCTGACGATATAGTTAGAAAGCAGAGGCTAAAATACTGAGCTGCGTAGTGTTTCTCTGCAGAATAGTCCAGGCTGCTTGAACTGTACCTGCAGTTTGCTTATAATTTCCGACTTCGTGATGGCCACCAGGTCAGCATCCTCCACAGCAAAAGCAGGGAAGGAAATGACAGAAAGGAGACCGGCATCTATCTCCTTTGATGTCGAGGCTCTAGGCAGCATCGAGCACAAGATGGACTGAAGGAAAACACACAGACATGATGAGCAGAAAGAAGATGGGCAAAGATGACTGGAGGAAAAGTCAGCGTTACCTGACAGTGTTCCACTTCATCTGGCAAAACATGGATGACTGACTTCGGCCCTCCGTGAGCACCGAACAGATCCAGCTCATCTATGGCCTCCAGAGCTGCCTGCAACATCACATCCCCCAAAACACACAAACTAATCCATATATTACATTTTACACAACATTTTCCTCCTTTGGTATTTCATGTATATTGCAATATATCATAAATGCTGTCAATGATAGAAGGATTATGTGGCTTCTGTACCTTAGCCATTCCTACAGAGCTGCCATTAAGTTCTGGGATGCCCTGGTTGGTCTTGTCACCTCGTTCCCACATCCCATAATCCTACAGGGGTAAAAAGGTCATGACAGAATTTTTCCTTATCAAAATTCTGCACTTATTTAATATTGCACCATTGTAATATTGTCACATTGTAGAGTTATATAAAACAAAAAGGTAAAATCAAAATCAATATAACTTTTAATCCATGCAATCTTCTTTCTTAACAAAACCTGGAGCCTACGTTACCCAGAATTCATCCCAACTAATGCATATGAGTTGGAGATTCAGGTGTGTTATGTTAGTAGCAGTAAATGCACAGACTTCTACGTCTTCCTCACAGAAAACCAACATCCCAAACAATTCTCTGAAACTGTTACTCACCGCCACTTTGTAGGCTGCCTCAATGTAGAAGACCAAGTTCTGGATAAAGGCTACCTCATCCATGTTTGATATGATACGAAGACCTGGGAGATAACAAACTCAGTGACCAACTTAAGTTCATGGGAAATGTAGAGTTAGAACACAAAGACACAGAAAAGGCAATATATATAAACATCATTCTGCATCAGTCCTGTACCTGAGGCTGTCATCTGTGCCAGCATCAACAGGTAAATGGAGGTGGCATCCACCTGGAGGTGACCCCACTGGTCATCTCTGACCACCGTGGCACAGGTGGGAGTATCGTATTTGGCATGCAGGCAGTCCTTTGTACTCTGGGTGTGTTTGAACTTCTCCACCTTGGCCACCTGAAGACATATGAATAAATACTCAACGTTTTTGTTTTTTTTCTAGGCTGAAAAAGACCAAAAACATACTGAGTGAGACAACCACAGAGGGCTGATAGGAAATCAGGAAAACAAGATGAAATGGCAGAACCCATTTTCAGTTCATCTGAAAATGATTTACTCAATAAGCTCATCATTTAGTGTAAAAATGCTAAATATTTCTCAGAGTCCAAAGGCTTTTCTTGTATGTCCACTAGTTGAAAACAGGGTTCTTCCAGCATAGAGCAATTTTTGGCACTCTCTGAAAGAGGTTTTAGCCAGCACCAAAGGTCGGTTATTATCACCACTTCCTCACAGCTAGAAGATCCCCGGTTCGCGTCCCAGACTGGGCGTGGGATCTTTCTGTGTGGATTTTGCACGTTCTCCCTGTGCATGCGTGGGTTTTCACCGGGTTCTCCGGCTTCCTCTCACAGTCCAAAAACATGTCAAGGTTAATTGATGATTCTAAATTGTCCGTGGGTGTGAATGTGAGTGTGTTTGGTTGTCTGTCTCTATGTGTAGCCCTGCGGTAGACTGGCGACCTGTCCAGGGTGTCCCTGCCTTTGCCCTGAGTGGGCTGGGATAGGCTCCAGCCCCCCCGTGACCCTACTGAGGATTAAGAGGTGTATAGATAATGGATGGATGGTTAATTGTTTTAACCAGCTTTGTTAATTGGGGTTTGATTTACTCAAGCATAACAGACATTTCTGTTTATCAAATGGAAAACAGAGACTTGTTTCCTTTATTGTACAGGCTCTGATTATGTTTACTGTCATGTGTCGTCACCCCAAAGGCCTATTTTGAGGCAGGAAATCCCTCCAAACCCAAACATATAAAGTTCATATTGTGTTCTCATGTAACCATTATAAGGATGATGGCTTGGATTAGAATTTTTTTTTAAACTAAAAATGAAGAGCAGTCATTACAATATAGATGAATCTCGATGGTTGTATCTACGCACTTACACTAAAATCTTTTTTATGCTTCAAGTCCTGCTTTTGATCATGAAGGTTTCTGATTTCTTTTTTTAAAGTATTTTTTGGGGAGTTTTTCCCAATTTATTGAAAGAGAGAAACAGGGTGAAAGGGGGTATAGAGGAGAGTGACATACAGCAAAGGGTCTTGAGCCGGACTCGAACTGATGACGCTGCTGGCGACCTGCGCCCACATGGTAACGCCTTAACTCAGCGAGCTATAAAGCAGCCTAAGGGTTCTGATGTCTGAATGTTACCGACTCCTCAACATCCCAGTGAACCTCAAGACTCATTCACCTTCAGACTCCTTGTCATGGCGATATCTCGGTAGCAGCAGTTATGGCACCTTAAGCACTGCAGCATTTTAACACTCTTCTGTGAATTTCTCATCTTCATCTTATTTCCATTAATGGACAGTAACAGCAGAGTGCACAACATTACTGCAGCTTGGTGTTCACTATCACTTTCACTTCAACATGGAGATCACCAACATTTTGTTCATGTGTTTTTCTGACTAACTACAGTATCTCCATCAATTGAGTTTAACATTGCCGTGCAGATTGTAGGAGACTGTGGCCAGAAACTTGGATGACATGTTGACATATAACAGTCTGTTTAAATACCACAATACTCTTGATAACACACTGTGGCTTCTCAAAAGTGGAACACAGGCTTATCAGAGCATCAACCACCAGTAGGTCATGCTTATATGTGCAAACACAGGTGAATGTGTAAACATTTAATGTGGGAACGTGTGCGTCTTACCTGTCTCATCATGCACTGCAGAAGTCCCTGCATCAGCTTCACCACACTCTGCCAACGAACAACGACAGCTTCATCAGCAGACAGCAAAAGTTTCACAAATCATCACTATAATCAAAATTATTTTCTATTTCTAGTCCAGCAGACTGTTATTTTGTGAAAGGAAACTCTACGTAATGATAAGAGAAAACTTGTCTAAAACAATAACTACAACTAAACATTTTTTTAACCGATTAAGCAACAAATTTATCATTTTTTTAAATTTACTGTTATTTATTAAATCTATAAATATTTTAAAGTTTTGCTGTCTTACTCTGACAAAAACACAAATCATGTAATTTGTAATACACATGAATAAAGTGCAAATTTCCAACTGTGTGAAGTTGCTGCCAGCAATTTCCTTTATATTTTGACACAATTACATATATTTCTTACAAGAAATTGATCATCTTTTAATTGTCTCAATAAACCAGCTGATTAACTGACTTTTTTTAAGCAAAAAAAGAGCATTAAAAGGTATGAATACAGCATAACAATAAAAACAACAAATACTGACAAAAAATGAAAAGAAGACAAAAAAAACCAACTAGCTGTGGCAGTTAAGTATGGTAATAGTGGAATTTTATCAAACTATATATTCATCCGCAGTTCAGGGGTTTTAACATGAATTTGTGAATGAGATATTTTGTTTTGGATTAACGCAATATTTTAGCCTACATTTCTGTAAACTAATCAAATGAGACACCAAAAGCTTTTCCAGCTTTTGCGTTTCTAAAATCTTTAACCCAACTTAACTGACAGAACAAACAGTGCTGGTGTACACGTTAACCCTATCTCTCTGTCTGTATCTTTCTGGTGCAAACACACCTGCTCCAGTTCGTAGGCTTTGGCCTTGTCTTCATCTCGGTCTGCGTTCTTGCGGTAGGCCATGCCGAGGCCCCACACAGCCAGGACGCTGTAAACATTATCCCTGACCCAGGCATCCTTCTTCTGGGTGCTGGCAGGTAGAAGTCCTGTCACTGGGTTCTGAAACAAAGACACACACGAGAGTTTAACTTAGAGTAAAGATAAGGGTGGAAATGTTCCCCTCACATTTAAAATCCCCCTTTTTACTGTTTGTTTGATTGACACAAAAATCTCTGTATACGGACTTTTTAAAAGTCAAAAGACAAAATCTGGAAATGAAAACCCCATAGTGTCATGAATACCTTCAGTTGTTACAGAAATCTGTAGAGTCACTCATGTGACTTTTCACCATTTTTCAAGAATCAATTTATCAGCCAATTAGTTTCTATATTAATTTATTTATCAATTTGTCTGTGAAACCATCATAATATATTTTTCAATGGCAAATCACAAATTCCTGGAATTGAAAGTGACATCTTGTGTCTGTGGGGGCAGTGGTGGCCTAGTGGTTTGTGAAGCAAACTTGTAACCAGCGGGTCGCCTGTTCGAGCCCCCGGACTGGCAAGAGGTTGAGGTGGGAAAGTGAGAGCGACCGCTTGTCACAGTCACCATCACTGTGGGCCCTTGAGGAAGGCCCTTAACCCCTGACTGCTCCCCGGGCGTTGCACCGCGGCAGCCCACTGCTCCTAGTATGTATAGTTAAGGTTAACTTTGAATAGGATGGGTCAAATGCAGAGAAGGAATTTCCTCAAGGGGATCAATAAAGGTTAGATTATTATTATTATTATTTTAAATGCAGTAGTAGTATTTTTTACAATGAGGGGTTGCCACTTCTACTCCACTAAAGGATCAGAGTTCTTCCTCCGCTACTGTATGTGTGGCACTAGATGACCTGGATTTAGTGTAAATGGCGACAACAAGGAATTAACCCACTTCAAGTCAGGTGTGAGCGGTCAAATGTGTTTGGTTCACGTGTTAAATGTAGGTTTATGTGCAAAAGTGGTGTAAGGTGGAGAGTTTGATACAAAGGTGAATAAATGAAACTTGGCAGAGTGGAGAAAGAATAAAAAAGGAGGGTGGAGTTAGGGTGAAAGAACGGTATGTATCTGTAAAGGTGTTTTCCTCGCAAGATAATTGCATGCAGAGGAAACTCAAGCTCTTCCAAGTTGCCGGGGTAAAGAATATTCTTTCCCAGATGCATGTGTGTGACGATAAGTGAGTGAGAGCTGTGAGACTTTCTTTCGCAGCAATGGGACATAATTGGCTCACAATAACCCATTAGTGTGGTCTTAGTGAGAGAACACCTTCTCCTGCACCTCCACCTTCCTCTCGTCTCCTTCCTCACGTACTCGGCTCTCTGTGGCGACAGTGAGGGAGCTGATTCACCACATAAACACCCTCCTCCCGCTATTTATTTGCTCAGAGTCCAAAAACTGCACAGCATAAGGAAAAAAAAAAAAAAGCACGATAGCGGGTGGGAGGGGTGGAGGAAGAAGAGAGAGAGAAAGAGGAGGGGAGGAAAAGGGAGGTAGATACACAAACACACACTGCAGATTCAGCTGCACACACGTGGATGGGACACGCACACACATATGCACTGCACACACTCCTGGTTGAGCATCTAAATCACATTAGCTGCCTGCCTGCCATCCATCACTCCCACAGACAAAAGCACATGCTGGAGAGGCAGGGAAACTGCATGGCAACATGCATAACCACCCACAAACAAACACACAATCGGTCACAGAGCAGCCGACACACCTTGAAACCAGACGACAGCGTGCAGGAGAAAGCAATCCCTCCGTGCACGCCGCACTCCCCAATCACAAATCAACTTGTATTCCCTCCCATGCACATCACTGTCAGCACACATCAACTGCACGCTCAGGTATCCACTCATTTGCTGCCTCGGCTGCTACCGCCGCTCTGTGTGCTCAGCAAAGTTGCGCCGGCATCAAAGAAAATCAACAATTCCATGATAACACAATGAGGGGAGGAAAGGAAAAAAACAAAAAAACATGGTTGCTTTAAATATTTAAAGCAGAAGGAGCTAAGCAGGGGCAGAGCGACATCTTGAGAAATCTCTCTTTTCTGTCGGTATCAATCTTCTTTCCCATTAGAGGGGGATGGGGGCCCTTATCTGGCTGTGTGTTTGTGTGTGGAGAGCCAAATGTTTGTTAGAGGTGCCTCTTATCTTGAAGATGGCGCGTGTCAGTGGGGTGCTCCTCACCTAATGGGATGCATGGTGAGTCTGTGTGTGCGTGTTTGTGTGTTTTTTATCTAATGGGCTGTCTCTTGGGTGAAGTAATTGGCTGGCAAGACTCGGAGAGGAAGGGGAGAGAGAAAGATAGTGGGGGTGAAGAAAAGGGAAAGAGGAGAGAAGATTTAGGGAGGCAGGACAAACTTGACGTGTGCTCCATATATTATAAGACCATATGGTGCCCACTGTGCAGCAGGAGCAGGCAGAGCAGCCCTCATCCACTCGTCTATCGAGTCAGTCTCTCAGCTCCCACTGTTCTCCCTCCCTCCCTGTCTCCGGCTCTGTCTGGTTAACTCAATAACATCCACAGCCTCCTCTCTTAGCTCACTGTGGGTTTTTTTTTTACTGGCAGGGAAAGCAAAAAAAAAAGTCTCAGCCTTTTTCCCTCCTGCCTCCCTCTTATCCTAGACGACCGGCTCGGTCTCTCACACCTTTTTCCCCGCTCATAACCCCTTCAGAGTTTTAATCCCGACCAAAAATGATTACTTCAATCGCATTAATAATCTGAAAACTGACTGTATGTGCCACCTCAGTGATGACAGTTTTTACACGTGTGCGGCACAAGAACTTCCACAACCTCGACTGTCTCACTTGACAATTACGACAGTAGACGCCGCTCCGCCAGCCACACTGTGCCGTTACGAAATGGCTAATCACTGGATGCAGCTGCAAGCCCGTGTGTCTGCGTGCATGCATGCGGCATCAAAGCAGCCGGCGAGTGGGCTGCTCTTTTAGTTGGCTCATGAAATCACTTAAAATCGGCCCGCTGCACACAAACACACACTCGCGCACACACCCCCCAGCCGTTTGATGTGTAATGAGAGAAACCATTAGCAGTAAAAATGGGCTCTCCCCGCCCTGCTGCTCAGCAGATCTTAGTCAGAGCCACAGTTACATGTCTATTTATACATTCACTCCTCTTTAGATTTTCTTCTTCTCTAACGGGGAGCAGGCTGCATTCCTCCTGCCCTTCTCTCACTGTGTCTTCTTCTTCTTCTGCTGCTGCTTCTCTACCTCTGTCTCCTGCTCCCATCCCCCTCTCTGGCTGTCTCCTCCCTCTCTATACCCTTCCCCCAGCTCTTTCCTGCTCCCTCCCTCCCTCCCTCTCATCAGGCTATATGCAGCAAGGCACAAATTCATCGGGGGGAAAAAAGAGAGAGACAGCAAAGGAGAACTGGAGATAGAGGGGGAGGTTTGAAAAGGAGGGATGGTTTGGACTGAAAGAGAGCAAAAGCAAGAGACAGACTAACGGGGAACGAGAGGAGGAGGAAGGGGCGAGTCACATAGAGAGAGAGGGGGAGAGTGAGAGAGAGAGAGAGAGAGAGAGAGAGAGAGAGAGAGAGAAAAGGGGGAGGACGAGGGAAGGGTGGGTTGCTGGGAGAGTGGTGCTGAGGAGGAGGAGGAGGAGGAAGCTCGCTCTCGTTACAGCGATGGGCGTTCCTCTCCCCTGTTCCTGCGAGGTCAAAAGTTTACCGTGGTTTTAATTTCACCTTTCAGCAGCCAATCAGAACGCGTCTCCGGCTGCTGGGGGAACTTTGACCCACTCTGAGAATTTGACGGTAAAGATCTGAAACTCGCCTCTGCTGCTTGGGTTTTTTCCACTTTATGCTTGATTTTTTTTTATATATTAATATTATTCATCTCCACCTTTTTTCCTAGCAGACCTCCCCCCCTGCATGCTTATTTGAAAGTCAATGATGACAAAAGGACGGAAAAAAAAAATGAAACAGAGGAGGCTACGTTGTTTTCCCTTTTTTTTTTGCATTTCAGTACTTTTCCTCTCCTTTTTCAAACAGATGATCTGCAGCTTCTCCTTGAGGATGAACACAGCAGCTCTGACACGAGGGGCCACAGTCCATGTTGGTGCCACTTGATCAAAACACCATACATATAAATACTCACAACCCAGCAGTGGAGACACGCCCCGCACGCTGCCAGTGTGCCGGGTGTATAAGAACCTGTGTGTGTGTGTTTGTGTGTGCAGGCATGTGAGTGTAGAGAGTGTAAGTGTGCGTCTACGAAGGGGGAGGAGGCTGCAGTTAGATCATAGCATCAGAGAGGGGAGGGGAGCTCTGCAAATAGAGCGAGCAGAGAGTCGGCATGACTGGCAACGGTAAGTAGAATGGCTTCGAGCCTCTTGTAAGGAGACTAGGCCGAGAGAGTGTGTGTGTTTTTCTATAGCTGCTTCATCCCTCTGTGTGTGTGTGTGCGTGTTTGATTAATTAACAGCTACGGTCACTGAAGAAGCTCCCTGTTGTTCTATTCTCCCCACATCAACAGCACAATCGCCTCCACCCTGCTCCTCCATCCACCTGACTGCGATAATAAGGCACATGCAGGCACACACACACACACACACACCAGCACACACAACAGCACACATCCTCATGAGAGCAGCAGGCTGTGAATCTCACAAACGTGTGCAGATAAAGTGTAGACAGAGCAGAGATGTGCAGCCACCTTCCACCTGTAGCTGACTTTCTCCGCTCCGACGCTGCTCTCCACCCAGAAAATAAAACGTGCCAGCTGGACTTAAAGGAGAAGCCCGCTGCAAAGACGAAAAAATCCTGATAAAAGAGCCAAAAGCAACAATGTTTAATCTCATTATCAAGTCTGCACAGCCAAAACGTGATATGTTTTGATCCTATGTGCCTCTATTGGTGCATAAAAACTATTAAAACCACATAAATGAACCACAGTGTTGCACTGACTGACAATTTCCTTCATTATGATGGAGGCAGTTTATTTTCAGTCAAACCCACCAACACCATCCGGACACCATAAATACTCAGTAAAGCACCAAATCCAAAGCTGAAAATAGCCCCAACAAATTAAATTTTTGCTTTCAGTTTAGGATTTTAGATCGCTCTTTTTAATAAAAATACAATTTTTAAATTGAGGATGCACAATATTGGATTTTTGCCGATTTCCGATCTTTTCCATCTCATTTTGTCAACACTTCGACCTAATTGCGGAGAACATCAGCTCTCTCCTGTAGTGGAATTTGCATATTTTTATCCTGCCTCTTATAGTGCAGGCATAAATTACAATGCTTTTCAAATGTACACAGTCATTATCGGCAAAACAAGAAAACTGCTTCAACTTACACACAAG
>OMNN01097765.1:11403-23693 GCA_900302755.1 Chromis chromis
ACATTTTTCTTTACCTCAAATTGAATTCAGGTGAATTAACTCCATAAACTGAGTTTGATTAAATACATTAAAAACATTAACTGAATTAAATGAATGTGCTCAAATGAAATATTCATTTATTTACTTACTTTTAACTAAACATAATTGACAAAATCAAATATTAAATTAAACTGAAAGAAAATCAGCAAAGCTCTTCTTTGGTTCCTACATGAACATTTGCTGTTACTGGATGGCTCATGGTGAACAGAGATGACAGGCAAAACTTTTTGGACACTTGCCAAATCACAAATACATCGAATTCAAATAATGCTCAACCCTGACTAAAGTTAGTCAGATTTTTATACTCAAGGAGACATTATAAGAGATTACGGTTTCCTTTGACGACATACGAGCATGATGATGCTCCTAACATCTGACCTGTAGATGATCTTACTGCTGTAAAGCCCCTCTGCTAATGTAATATAATCAGAGTGACTGTTAGAGCAAAAAAAAGGTGTCAGTAGTTGTAGGCACTCACCCTACATCCCCTTTCACACCACCCAAACACGGTATCACAATACATTATCACTTAATATTTAATCATCTTTAATAATGTATAACTCCAGGGAATAACGTTTGTTAAGCAGGCAAAAATAAATAAAAAATACTCCAAAATTAATCTTTTCAAATCTGTTGCACTGACTATGGTCAACACTGGGTGCAACAACAGTTTAAAACCCCACCATTTAGCTTTCTCAAACGTATCAGTTAGTGTTAGTTTGCAGAATCTGTGCTTCACTGAAACTAGATGCCATATTTCTGTTTTCGCTTTCAGCCCTGCAGTGCTAAAAAAAAAAAAAAAAAAAAAAAAAAAGTCACATTGCAACGTTTAATAGGAGAGTATGCAGTAAGTTTATTTTTTTCCAATACTAGATCTAAGCTTGTGAATGTTAGGCCCTGTTTACACCTGGTGTTAATGTGTCGTCAGTGATCAGAAGTGAATAACTCAACGTATGTCAGTTCACAGTTAGTCTCACATGGCCAGATGGCTTGTTTGAGCTTCTTTAAATCAATCACAATAATTGGGTTGAGCTATGTGGAGGATGTAGCAACATCAGTGTCCCCTCAAAATAGTGACAGGGGAAATGTTTTGGTGGAACATTTAGTTGTGAGGAGATGAGCTCTGTCATTAAAATGACTTATTCACTGAAAGAAACTAGCATGGCTGTAATGAAGGACATTTTGAAAATAATAACACGGGAGAAAACTGTGTGAAATGCACCACCAGTGGAGCGCTTATACCCAAAGTCTACATTCAGTCAGTCAGACTTGTACATACACTGATCAGCCACAACATTCTAACCACTGACAGGTGAAGTGAATAACATTGATCATATTGGTACTATGTGGTGTTCTGCTGGGAAACCTTGGATTTTGCCATCTGTGTTGATGAGACTTAGACACCCAAATAAACATTGTCCCAGAACAAGCACACTCCCTCATGCAAATGGAAATCCCAAATGTCACTGGCCTACCCTCGCAGGAAAATGCACCCCACCACATGGCAACAACAAACAATCAGGAACATCTTGAGGAACATGACAATGCCCCAAGATGTTGATTTGACCTCCAAACTTCCAAGACCCCAGTCTGATCAAGCATCAACAGGATGCAGTGGAACAAGTTTGATTGACAGAGGCCCCACTGCACAACCCAGGATACCCAAAGGATCCACTGCTAACGTCCTGGTGCCAGACCCCATAGGACACCCTGAGAGGTCCTCTTGTCCATGCCCAATGGTTCAGAGCACGTTTGACAGCATAAGGGGGACCAACACAATACTAGGCAGGTGGTCATGATGTTATGCCTGATGGTTTAATTTAACATTAGAATGTGTCTCAACATGCATCTTGGGAATTGGATCTTACTTCACTGCTCCATACGCAAGAATGTGGACATCATTTTCATCATTTTCAAAGACCCAATGTGTTGTTGTTTTAACTGGTAGGAGGTAGCAATGCATTTCCAGTCTCTATTCTGCTGGAAATTTTTTTTAAAGAAAAAAGAAAGAAATTACTGTGGTGCCTGTTGTTACACTTTAATGTGTCCCTGTTGGCACACAAATGAGTGTATACTTGATCAGTAAGTTAAGTGGGTTAATTAGGAAATCAGTCTGAACTGTGTGTTGCAAAATCCTGTAATACTGCTGCCTTGAAATACACTAGATGACTTGCATCTTGTAGCATTTCACTCACCATTGCTTTCCTCAGCTGTAACATGAATTGATGGAGTATTTTCATACTGTCGCTGTTATTCAGTTTACACACTGAGCCTTATGACCTTGTGAATGTTTGCTCTATAATTCTATTTGTTTATGGCCTCCTTTCGATATGGGACATACTGGGCTGCTTGTTTCCAAAAATAAATACGCACAAATACACATCATTGTCAGTATTAGTGTGTACATCAAAAAGGAAAGGCAGTCAAAATGAAACCTGCCCATCTTTCAAGTTTAGATATGATGCCATGTCTTAGCTGAACTGCTGTGCTGTTTTTCCTCTGAAGAAGATATGATTACCTGATACCACTTGCATCAACATGAAACAGAAAACATCCATTCCAAAAAAAGTCCATTTAAAGTTCAGATAAGGGAAAATCTAGAAGTGGTGTTGTCAATTTTAAGACCTTCATCACAATAATAATGAAAGAAATAATGGCCGCTTTCTACAGTGCGTGTATGACTGTTTTGAAAGTTGCTGTAGATCTACTTATATCTCGATCTGGTTTTCCCCCTCACTGTTGTCCCAGATAGACTGCAACAAAGCCCACATGGTTAGTTCTCTGTGAGTCTGGGGAACTTAGCTGGTCTTATGACATACAATAACCTGAAGCATCTTAATCCTGCAGATTTGCTTCCAGCGAAAGTGCCAAGAATAATGAAACCACTTTATGTAAATGAGTGACCATGTTTACTTAACGTTGATACTTCTACACTGTAAATCATTAAAGGTTCATTCAGCTTAGACACTTAAATTCCCCTGCTGCCTTTAAATGTGAGTTAACTGCACTTCAGTTGATTCATTAGAGGGGCTTTACAGCCTCACAAATCTAAACTATGATAAATAATTAAGTCTATGGATGTAGGGACTGAGTTCAGTACTATCCTTTGTCATGGTTAGAATTGATTATTAAGAAAAGTAACAACCAAGACTTAGTTTAACATGTGAGAGCAAGTTTCCACAACAAACAAGAGTCTCCGAGAAGTTTTAACTCTCTAACAGTGGATCCCTGGAAGTCTACTTGTATGCTCATTTTGTTTCTGATAAACTTAAGTTAATGAGTTGAACAAACTTTCAGTTGTTTATTCATTAAACTCACCATTTTAAAATGCCTCAAGTTATAAAAACGAGTGTTTTTAAGTCTGAAAATGGGAAAAATAGATATTTTAAGTTCATTTGACTTAATATTAGCAAAACTCGTATATTTACATTAAATAACCTCAAGATAAGCTGATGAGAACAGAGTTAACAAGCTCATTAAGAGGACAGGCTCTGTTGTTGGCTCTATACTTGATCCAGTCCAGCAGGTAGCAGAGAGGAGAATGCTGGTTACATTGCGGTCAGTAATGAACAACCCTGCACATCCACTCCATGCTCTGGGGGTTATAAACAGCAGCACCTTCAGCAATAGACTGTTGGCACCAGGATGTAAGACTGAATGCAGCAGGAAGTCCTTCCTGCCAGGTTCTATAAGACTTTTCAACAAGCAATAGCGGCGGTTACATTAGTTGTACGTATTTCTTTCTCTTAACTCTGTTATTTATTTATTTGTATTTTTTTGATTGCTAACTTTATAGTTTGGCGGTGGCTACAGAGTTGTTGTTGCTGGATGGAAGGATTATTAAAGTTTCTATTCTATTCTATTCTATTCTATTCTATGGTTTACAGTGTAATTTTCCTGCCTACATTTTGACCAAAGTTAGTTTTGGTTTTGATGAAGAAGTAATAACTTATCTTGTACATTTTTAAATTCCATTTATGTCAGAATACATATTCTATCTATTAAATAAATACTTTTGCAGTTCATATACCAATTTTTGTTCCAGTTAAAACCCTCAATACCTTAAACTTCCAGTACATTTCAAATATGAATTTCAAGAAAGTCCTAAATTCATGAAAGCTATTTCTACATCTGTATTTTTTCTTCTATTTAAAACACTTGAACTGGATACATTTTTGCAACTTACCCAACTCTACTCTACTCTATCCCTCAAATAAACCCTTCATGGCTTATTTGAGGATCATTTGCAGGTCCTTTAACACCGAAACAAGGTTTTCGATGTGGTTGTGAAAGTACAGTACTTTCCATCTGGTTTTATATGAGCATCGGAATGTTTTGTATCTTCAGGGCTCCTCTGAAGCAGACCTGGGAGCAGTTTCACTTTTTATATCAATCTTTTCTTCATAACAACTGAACCCCTAGAAGTCTAAAGCCTGTTTATCCAAATACAAAGGACAAGACCACCAGACAGAGAATTCTGCTGACAGTTCATGACATTATTCACATTCAGGATGTTAATGAGGACCGGTTGTGTTTTGGCATATCATGATGTGGTTTTTTTTCACTGTAAACTCTTAATTTGCAAAATAAGTGGTAACATTAGAGTTAGATAGATTGCAGTGTAAAAACAGAAATAATAATAATAAGCATATGGGAGGGATGCTTGGTTCCTGGTTATTACAATTACTGGTTTTATTGCACAGCTGAGTTAACTATAGCTGCCAGAAAATGAAATAAAATGGAAATACTCATGTAAAGTACATATTCGTTAAAACTGAACTTAAGTACAGTAGAAGAGTGAATGTTTTTTACAGCCTCGCAGGTCAAAACTTTCATCATGGCGCCATCTACTGGGCAGTCCTGCACACCAGAAGCTGAAAACCTGTGAGACTAGAATAGCTGAATAGGCAAAAATGTAAATAAGCAGTGATGCCAATGAACTATTTGTAGACTCAGGATATGCTTATGATTCATTCGAGTCATTATTTAGACGAGTCATTCTTTTTGGCTTGTGACCATTTAAAGTGACACAGTGTCTAATTATGTCTTGCGTGGGTTTGCACATTAACTGGAAGCTGTTTAGTCAAAAGGAGGATTCCTTTGAGAATGGTTTCATTTTAGGACTTTTCAGGCTTGCAAAAGAAAACTTGCTTGCTAATTTATAATAAATAAAGCAAAGAGTTAAAAAAAAACACACACACACACAAAATACGAACATGTGAAGCAGATTCATCTCCCCAATATCCCTCAAATTTATCAGTCAAAACTCCATTTTGGGACCCATTTATTTAAACTCCACTTTTCCTTTCTGTTGTTTTGTGTTGTTGTATTTACTGTACCAGAACTACCATTAGTTAAAGTCAGTTTAGTTTATCTTTGCATCAGGATATTTCTCTGAGCATCAGTACAGCTCTGTGTTCACAATATATTTAAAACAAACCATAGCAATAACTTCAAACAAAAGAGAGAGGTAACAGCAGTTAGAGCCTTGGTGTCCAGATTTAAGTCTAAAATCACTTTGTTCCCTTATAGACCTGATAAACGTCTTCCAGATTATGGCGTGTAATAATTAAGGCTGCTCTTGAACGCAACATTTTAAAGGATTTTCAGAATTAGTCAGCTGTGGCTCAACTAAATAATTGTTCTCTCAGTATAAAGGATATAAGCATTTCTATTTCTATCCACTGTAATGTATACAACAACCTTTCGCAGAAGTCTGTCAATCTTATTAGATTCTTTCAAGCCTGACCTCTCAGAGGAAGGTTGGTCTCTTGTTGAATCTTAACCAGTTTTGTGACACTGAAGCTGGGATGCAGGTGATTCCTGTCATTTAATTTAACCTACACTTACTCAAATATTGCTGTTAAATATAATTACATTTCACTTTGAGAATTTACTTGAGTATTTCTTCTTATTCTCCTTTCTACTTCCATTTCCTTTCATTTCAGAAACCTATAGTTCTTTTTAATTGTAACATTTACATTTACAAGCAGTGTTGGTACTGTTACTCAACGAGCTAAGTCCTTACACATTACTCTTTACTTATTTTTTTAAAGTAATGCATTACTTTAATTATTTACTTTAAATTAATATGTTGCACTATTATGTCACTCCACAACATCACTTGAGATGCATTGTCACGTTATTCCCATTTTACAATATAATGTTAAACCTCACATATGCCCACATAGCAGCACAAATCCCTCTTTGATAAAGAGGACGCACACAAGATCTTGCTTTTACGCTCTTTAATAGATTACTACCACGAAACAAGGCTGTGATGCTTAAAAAATATAAGAAGCACCGTTCACTAATAAGTAACTGATTTCTAAATTTAGGAACATTAGGATCATCTCATTAAAATGAGACAGTGTTTGAAAATAACCTAACCAGCAGTGTATGAATTATGTCAAATTAGCTCCATTCTAACCAGCTATACATTAGGAATATTTACACTAAATTATATGAATAATAATGATAAAATATCAGTTGGAGTGGCCATTGTTCTGCACTTTATAGCTGACAATACTTCTGTACTATTTCCAACCATTAAAGCAAGACTTTTACTTGTAATGCAGCTTTTTAATTGCAGTTTTATCTAAATAAACCTCCTTCCTTCCCTCTGTGCTCTTCCCCAGGGCCATCCCATGGTAGTATTTGTCTTGAAAGAAGTTCTTAGATTATTTACACTTATCCAACAGCAGGTGGCAGCCTAAATCAGTCCATATCTGCTGCAATGAGGCAGTGGTGGTGCTGGAATACTAGTCTATCCAGGGATTTTACATGATTACACTTAGACACATAAGCACTTATTTACACTTATATAAAGTGCTTCAATGTGCTGTTCTTGGCTTGCAGGCCGTACACTGATGTGAAGCTGGACTTTTTTTTTTTCATCCTCAAGAAACTGATAATCTAATGCAGTAGCATGTCCTTTATTAATGGTAATTTATAATTTGATGCTGAGGTCAGCTCCGGAACTTCGACTGCAATCACATCTAATAATGTTTTCAATAGTGCAGCACTTTACTGCGGAAATGAAAAGACAAGCGATAGCATCAGCAGCCTGATGTAATGCATGCTCTGACAGATAAGAGATCTCCGGTATGTGAAAACGCTGTTAGCAGGTAGAGCTGGCACCCTGCTGATCACACTCTGGTGGTATTCTGGGGGTGGAGATGGCTGGGTGTCAGAATATGGTGTTTTACATCCCAGGGGAGCAATAACACTTGTGTGAATTATTTATGTTGCTTTTCTCATCTGCATGGCTTTTCTCTGCGCGCCGGTTGACTGGTCCCATTTTGAAACCAGCTAGTATATTTTTTTAAAGCTGTGAGGAGAGGGTCAGAGGTCAGGGTTACGGGGTTCCTGAGTGTCACGGAGGTCGTGGGGAAAAAGGAGGACACCCCCTTGTGTGGCACATGGGGACAATTCCACAGCCAGTCCCCGAAAAACCATCCAAATTCCTGCACTGCATTGTGCTCGGTGTTCTTCAGGCGGCTGAGTGGGTGTTACAGATACATGAGGACTCTGCTGAGGTGGATCCCGACCCCCCACACCCCCTTTTTTACTACCCTCACACATATGCTACTATAACAATAAAGAACAATGAGGGCACTTGAAGTTAAGCTGGGAAATGACTTGAGGAGCAGCCTATTGTTGGTGTTAAGCATTGTTACCTCTGGTTCCTGCTGAGGAAAAGATCTCCGCGTTTTAAATGAAGAGACAGAGAAGAAGAGAGGAGCAGCAGAGGAGGCTCTCTTCTGAATTTTATAGAAGCAGTGTTTTTTTCCCCTCTCTTCTCTTTGGCAGTGATGAAATATTCCTAACATAGCAGACTGAGGGTTGGCCTGCTATGTAATTATGGGATGTGAAGTTACAGGATCTAAAGACTGTGATCTTTGCTCTGTGGGCGAAAGATCTCCAAAATCACACTGGGGAAACTTAGAATTCGCTCTTTTCTGAAAATGTTCATCGTATCTTTGATTCAGAACATAACACAATCCACTTTAAAGTAGTATCACAAGGTTTTTCAGACATGATTGTTTTCATTTTTTTCCTTTATTTAACCAGTTAAAAAGTCTCACAGGGATTAAAATCAACTTTTTTTGGCCAAGAAAACGACATTTAAAGATTACAAGAACAAATTTAAACAACACAAACAGTCATAGTTTGTATATGATACATGTTATTATAGATAATTAGAATCATCTGCTTATTTGACTTATAACACTGCTTCTTATTTATCTTGTTACACTCAATACCTACAACTGGCAACACTCTTTAATCTATATGCTACTGTTTACTGTTTAATGCACTAAGACACCAATTCAAATTCCTTGCATGTGAAAACCTACTTGGCAATAAAACCTTTCTGATTCTGACTCTGCAGTGTGAATCATACGTCTTTGCTATGAAATCCTAAATCCAAGTCCTACACTTAGTATTTCAGGTGAGACTGAATGAATATGAGTGAAAAACTGAAATTTTGCACAACTTGATAGTAACAACTCAAGGAAAATCCTAGAACCTCCAGTACAGCTTCTAAATGGACTTCTTTATACCCCCCTCTATTTTTTTTGTGGGTCAAATACAGTTTTTTAGAACAAGAATTAACTTTTGATCTGAAGCTTTAGTCCAACTTTAAATCCTTAAAAGTGCTCCGACAATTATGCACATTCACAATTCTTTGACAACCAGCCGAGCTCTATCTGCTAAGATGTTGTGATGCAATCAATTTTTACAGAACAACTGCTAAGCGGACCTTGTGGTCAGACTATTTTGTCAATTCAGAAGTCCCAAGTATAACATTTTGATTGTCAGCTTGTGGAACTGATTTAAAATATATCTGTTGTTGGGTTTGATTATCGCTTGGTTCCCTTGTGCACCCTTTAAAAAACTAGGTTGTTGGCACTGAGTGGGATATCAGAAGGTCATTCAAGCCAAAGTCCACATGTAATCATCAAAGTCTTTTTAGATTTTGTCAAAGTGAGTCATCCTTTACGATCCTGAAATTGATCAATGATGCCTTCGGAGAACTGCAGCAGATCTGATGAGGCGTCTCAGTCGGAGGCATGTGTTTGACCTCAGGCTGGTCGCTGGCAACAGATGTCACTAATCAGCGTTTAGAACTGGGTTTTGTCCACCACTGACACACTTAAGGAGAAGACATGCACGCTGTGGACCAAACAGATCAATATGTCAGGAGGAGGCGAAAGACAGGGGTGGCGTATGATTTTGACCCGCTGTTGTCTGGTCACCAGACGTTGGAGAACTTTGACCTCTCGCTTGCCAGTGAGCATAACGCATTTATTCACGCCACATAATATAAAGATATCTTCACTTAATCATCACCTGGTTCAACATGATTATATCACAGTTCGTGTTAACATAATCAAAGGTCTCAGGTCATTGAGTGCAGATGTGTTTAACGGGGCTGCTCTTTTAGTTTGATGAAGCTGTTGCAGTGACCAATAAAGAAGAATTTAAGAACAAATACGGTGCTGTGTATCCAAGACATTGACATGTTTGCTGCTGAAGAAGCTCGTTCTGCCTGCAAAGAAGATTACTGGCTTCATCACCACCTGGAGACTCTTCAGCAGCTCAATCTTGACCGTGTGATCCATTGTGTTAAAATGCAGGTCGTTCATCAAGTGAACCCCACCTAAACATGTGAAAATGTTTCTTTGATTGGAATAGAATACAGCTATTCGCAGCTCTATAGCCCTTACAATGTCTGTGTTGAGATGCTGAGTATGGAGATGCAGGGCCATTGATCACCATTGAATTCTGCCCCTTTGTAACACAAATGAAGAGTCCTACTGCTGCAAATCATCAAAACTGCTCCAGAGTCGCTCAGTTAACTGATTTAAATGTAACTTTCTATCAGCAAAATTATAAAAAGAAATAGCTTTAATAAGGTGGATTAAGATGAAGTCAGACCCCACAACCATTTTCAGTCACTCTAAAACTGACTACATTTATGGAAAGAGGCCTTTTTCATGACTGAGAAATTCTTGAGTTTAACAAGATTAGGAGAAACTAGGTTGAGCTTAAATGTAATGTTTGGTGTCGAGGTTGGCACAGGTCAACGTTACATCACAGGATCACAGTTTTATAAGACTGAGAAATGAAGACATCAAACTGGACGTGACCTCTGAGTCAAACGTCTGATTACTTCGTGGACTTGTGCTGTCATAGAGAGAAATGTTCATTTTATGGGAAGCATCGTACGTTTCGGTGCAGTGGTGGAATCCTTGAGTGAAAGCAGCAAAACAAAAATGCCCTGAGTTAGTTCCACATTTAAAACTCTATACCTGTTGTAAATGTACTAAAACATTATCGTCAAAATCTACTTTTTTTTTATTATGCAGAAAAATGGCTCCCCTGGGTGTTGTAATATTATAAATTATTAGGGAGGCAGTTAACTGTTATGTTAAATATTGATTATTCAATCAAATACAATCATGTTCTCAGTGTTTGATCTATTGAACTCCTGGTAATGTTTTCAAATGTCTTGATTTGTCCAAACAGTGCTCAAAAAAATCCCCAAAAATTCAACACATAAGACAAAGAAAAATATATTTTGAATATTTGCTTGAAGCTTCCATTATTAAATTAATATCACTCATTAATGGTAATTAGTGGTAGTTTAACCTGCTGTCATGCTTCATCAGGTTGAAATGTAATATGCTCAGTAAAATGCTAATAAAGTTGTAAATAAAATATAGATTTCCTTCTAAATGCATGGGAGTGGGTCTATTAGGCAGCATACAATGATAAGAATCATACATATAGGTGCAAAAGTAGTGGAGAGTACACTTTGGTGAGAAAAAAACACATTTGTTCTGTGTTTTTTATATTCCTACTACATTTACTATCACCCTGATCATAAAATAAGTGTCAGTTATTGTGGCCATGGCTGGAGCTGTAGCCGGGGCGGGGCTGTGCGCCTCCTCCCGCCTCTGATGCAAATGAAGGGGCTTACCCGGATCTACCGCTGCAGATATTTCCGAGGCTCCTCCCTGCACTTTTATCGCCTTATAACAGGATATCTCACTGGCGCGAAAAACGCACAGTGTGGCGTTCTGTTACACATTGCGGGGCGGATCCAGCGGCGCCTATATGAACCCCGGCGTTTTTGTTGTTTTGGAACTAACCTGAAACACAAGGACACGCTGTGTTTTATCGTCGTATCCGGTAACAACTCGGACAGTTTCTTTTTTTATCCGTTTCTTTCCCGTGCTGGACTGTGCGCTATTTGGCTGCTGAGGGATTTTCAATGCCCTGATTCTGCGCTCTGAGGATTTTGCGGCGACCCGGTGAGTAGTTTTATTCTAGTTGCCTGCGTGTGAAAGTTTCCAACGAGGAAATGCGTGTCCTGTGCGTGGTGTTTAACCCACTCTGTGACTGTGTGCTGCTCCGCTGCTGTGTGGAACAAAGCGCTGCCTACATTTCAGGAAATGCAGCCCAGTGTGTTACTTTTACGCACGTCTTTCCATTGAGAGTTATAATTTACGCGTATATATAGAAGCCGGTTATGTAATGACCCCGTGCGCCTGAACAGCTTGAGACCATCAGTGCAAAGAGAGCATCCGCAAGATGCAATCAATTATTAATGTGGTCCCATTTGTAGAAAGTAGGCTGTTAGGGGAATGTGATGTCCTGATCCCATTAGATGGATACTTGATATGTGATCATACATCTGCTGGAAACTACTTACTAATCACTCATATCTCCTCTCCTCTGCAGGACGTTCTTCAGAGGCCACTGGTGTCATTTGATAATTTCTGGGAATAACCTCTAGAGGATTTTTATTATCTGGAAACATGGAGTTCGACTGTTACCAGCACTATTTCTTCGATGATTTCGACACCGAGGAGGATTTTTACAAGTCAACCGCACCGAGCGAGGACATATGGAAAAAGTTCGAGCTGCTTCCCACCCCTCCCATGTCTCCCACCCGGACTCTGAGCGATGCTGCTCTGCATCTCACGCCCGGAGACAAGCTCAGCTGGCTGTCCAAAGTGCTGGGGCAGGACGAGGAGTGCGAGAGTCAGTTTATCCCCGACACGCAGCGGTTGTTCGGCAACCTCAGCTCCCACATCATCCGG
Source organism: Chromis chromis (assembly GCA_900302755.1). Lineage (NCBI taxonomy): Eukaryota > Metazoa > Chordata > Actinopteri > Pomacentridae > Chromis > Chromis chromis. The sequence continues at coordinate 23,556 of OMNN01097765.1, forward strand.
GACTGCATGTGGAGTAGTTTCTCTGCCAGCAAGCAGCTGGAGAAGGTCAACGCCAGGGTGTCTGCCGCGCCGCAGACCTCCGTCCCCCCGGTGGCACAGATCTCCGTGAGACCGAGCAAAGCGCAGTGCGTCTCGCCC
>OMNN01097767.1:4231-24227 GCA_900302755.1 Chromis chromis
TAGTACTGTATCCACATCTGTAGCCAAAATTTGGGAGACCACTGCATCAAAATGAAAGCAGCAACCTTTGATAATCAAAAAGTATATTAGTTGCTTTACGTTGTCTTCTTAGCAGTAATATGTCAGACCTCCATCAATGACCCTTTGTACTGTGTAATCTTTGACCAAATTGAAAAGTGGGATCATGTTCAGGGGCTGAATCAGTTCCATTAAATCCAAGACTGCAATGTCCGTCCCTTTCTGCTCATCACAGTTCATGCAAGTTTGAATAGATGTGGTTCCCTCAATGTTTGGTCTGTAGCTGTTGGATTTTCATACAACATAATAATATACTATATATGTGAAAACAAAATAAGTAATGAAATATATTTCCTCTTTCAAACACCAGAGTCCATAAACGTAAATACAACGTATAGCAAAAACCTTTTAGAAACAGAAAAGAGACATGATGTCTTTTCTGCATTCTTTAATTCTGTTTAACTTATTAAAAATAAATCAAACAGCAGTTAATTTAATGTTCACCAATAATTACTCTAAAACCAATTAGGTTTTCCGACCACTCATAGTACTGAGACAGCACTGGTCAAGATTGTACAGTGTTGAATATTGTGTATTATGTTAATCTAAAAGCTAAAAGATCAATTATGGTGTTCCTCAAGGTTCAATTTTAGGTCCTGCACTTTTTAACCTTTACATGCCACTTGAAAATGTCACCGAGAGGTGTGGCATCAACCGAGATATTGTAACTGACCTTTATTCGGTCAGCCAAGGTGAAGAATCGTCTGTTGTGTTGTAGCTCACTTGTAGTTTCATGTTGTAATTTCTGTCTCAAATAGATGTCAACACCCATGTCACACTAATTCCAATCATGTGTAGCACACAGTATATTAAGTATGTTGAACAACACAGTCCTTGTTTGCATTCACAGGAGGCAAAATGTGGTTTTGCGATAATCCTCATGGCACTGTACTGGTGTACAGAGTGTATCCCTCTGGCTATCACTGCCCTGCTGCCTGTTGTCCTCTTTCCAATGTTGGGCATCATGGAAGGAACTGAGGTATTTCCAAATCTATACTGGATATGGGTTGAATATTACATTTTCATTTTTTTTATTATTCTTTTTATTTTTTCCAAGGATTAGCAAATCAGTGAACTCCAGAATATTTTTTATTCTAAAATGATTTTATTTGGATTTTCATTTCTTCTCTTATCCAGGTTTGTATCCAGTACCTGAAAGACTCCAACATGCTCTTTTTTGGTGGGCTGGTGGTGGCCATCGCTGTCGAACACTGGAACCTGCACAAGAGGATGGCCCTTCTAGTCCTGCTTGTTGTCGGGGTGAAACCATCGCTGTAAGATACTTATTTTGCACATACATACACCTCTATTACAGCTACAATATAAATTATCAAGGCCCACCTGTCGACAGACCTGCCCACATACATGAAGTGAGAACCGTCAAAATGGCCTAATGACTTTTTGAATTCAAGACGTTTACACGGGCCTGAATTCAATCCCATCCCACATCCTTGGGTTGAATTGGATGGCCAACGGCATCATTGGTCAGCATGTCTTTTGCTGGGTGGGATAAAATCGTTACAGTCAGGCTCCAACATTTTTTGGAAAGCCTTCCCAGAAGAGTTGAGGCTTATGTAGCTACATATTTATGCCCGTGGTTATAGAATGAAATGTTGTCGAAATGTTGAGTCGTGTATGTACTGAAACTGTTCGCCTGTTAAATACTTTCTTCAACGTTTGCCCCATCAACCAGTTGTTTGATTCACTTCCAGCCTGATGTTGGGTTTTATGAGCACCACAGCCTTCCTGTCCATGTGGATCAGTAACACAGCCGCCACAGCCATGATGCTGCCCATCGCCAACGCTGTGCTGCAGCAGCTGTCTAACACAGAAGCCAACGCTGAAGAAAGAGAATATAGGCTGGCTGCTGCAAAGGATGGTCAGGATAACCAGGCGTTTGAGTTGGATGACACCAAAGAAACCAACAGCAAGGAGCTTAAACCAAAGGACTCCACCATCAGCATGGGTGTGTTTAACAGTTACAGCCTTGTTTTTTTTCCTATTAAACTTTACGTTTTTCTGGTTAAAGAGTTTATTTATTAGTTTTCTGTGTGTGTTTTTTTCTTTACTGATGTTGTTGTACTGGTGTTTGCAGATACAGATAAAGATGATGACTGCAAAGACATGAAGGAAATCAAGGAAAATGGTGTTACATCAAGTAAGTTTTTCACTTTGTCCTTGAAGTAACTGCCCCTTTTGCGAAGAGAAAAGAGACAACAAATAATAAAAGTCCAAATTCTTCAACAGAACATATAAATGGAAGAATACAAGTGCTACAATACAGACCAAATATATTCTTGCTGCAATTGTAACATATCTGATATGTAAAGATTTGTAAAGATTACAAATCTTTATATATTGCAACAAAAAAAAATGGCTCTGTTTATATAGTTTTTATTTGTCAAATAATTTGCCACTGTCTTAGTGTGGAAATGTCAAAATAAACTTTAACAGAGCTGCTGAAAACTAATAGTAAATTCACAGATTTTAACAATTCCATACAGCCCAAAGGTCTCTGCTTTGTCCCTCCAGATGTTTGTGACATGAGTCCAGACTTAGAAGAGCGAAGACTGAAGAGGGAGCAGAAGTATGCAAAGCTGTTGAAAGGCATGAGCCTGTGTGTTTGTTATGCCGCCAGCATTGGAGGAACGGCCACCCTCACTGGAAGCACAACCAACGTCATCATGAAGGGCCAGCTTGATGAGTATGACCTGAACATAGGCACATTTAGACACAATAAAATGGGCAAGTTATTTGAATACAAACTCATTTTCTGGTCTTGGACTGACTGACTGAATTCAGGAATTCAGAACATTTCTTTTGCCAAGATTTTACTCACAGATTGCCTCTTGAGATTAAGGTGACAACATGAGTGGTAGCCACAACCTCTGTTAGGGTTAAAGTCCATTCAGCTGCACAACAGGACAGGACAAGTTCTGATCAAGTCTCTAGTTTCACTCAGTCAGTATTTGAGAGTAAAAACCAATGTGAAAATGCTACATTGCACACACTAAGCTGTGATATGTAGGGTGGGTCAAAATTCACTATGCAGAATGGACGTTTTTACAACAGAGTGTCTGAATAGTAACTGATGCTTCACTTGCACCTAAATGGTTTAGATAACTAGATTACTCTAACTTGGAAACCCCCCCTCTATTTTAAACACATGCCAAGTAGATCAAGAGACAACATTGTTGAGAATTATTTTTATGCAGTTCGTCGGTAGTTATAGACTTGCTCATCTCTTAAGAGAGTCCAGTCAAGTGTTTGATTTGTTTTCTGATCTTTTCTTTGTATCATCAACAGACTCTTCCCAGAAAACGGGGGCATAATCAACTTTGCAACCTGGTTTGGTTTCTCATTTCCCAACATGGTGCTAATGCTCGTCTTGTCTTGGTTGTGGCTCCAGTTTGTGTTTTTGGGCTTCAAGTACGTTTTAGATAATTTATTTTTACTCCTAAATCCTTCATATCAAGAAGAAAGTGATTTATTTATTTTACATTGTTGCTCCAGCTTGAAAAAGTCCTGTGGATGTGGCACAAACAAAGATGGAGACAGGGAGGCCTACCAAGTGGTCAAAGATCAGTACAAGAAGTTGGGCAGGATGAGCTTCGCTGAGGTCTGTGTGCTGGTTATCTTCACGTTGCTGGTTCTGATGTGGTTCACCAGAGACCCTGGGTTCATACCCGGCTGGGCCACTGTGCTCTTCAACAAAGACAAACCGTGAGTACATCGTTGTCTGTTACACAGCTTTGGCAATGTCTAAACTACACCACAGCTTTCAGGGTCACTTTTTGAAATAAAGCTCTTGATTAAGCTCTTGTTTATCATTATTCCAATGCCTATGAATAAGGAAACAAGACGCTGCAGCCTGCTTTCAAAACTATGGAGGGTTAGGTTTTTTCTGTGTTTTACAGCAATTGGTATCAAAAAAAGTTAGTTTTTTCTGATGTTTCAGTTAAAGTGAGTGAATTTTATGACACTGTGCCACTACACTTTGATGGTGATCGCAAGAACTGCATGCTGCATTTTTATTAAAGTGAAACACTGATTAATCGCCCTAATACCTGATATCTGATTGATGAATCAACCTAGCAGACAATCCTCTGTCCAGTCTGTATGATTTATTAATACATATTTCTTCTCATTACAATCCCAGATTCACAACATAAAAGATTATTGTTTTGTAATATTATTATGTCAAACATATTTTACATATTGTTTCTCAATAGGTACGTCACAGATGGCACTGTGGCCATATTAATGTCATCACTCTTCTTCTGCATCCCGTCCAATTTGCCCAGATGCTTTGGGAAGTCCAAAGATGGTAAGATTGCCAACAAGTTCAAAATGATTTCAAGTTTACAGTGGGTGCACTGATATAGACACCTTAACAATGAAATTATGTGTAATCAGATTAACTATGCATCTTTTCAGGATCACATTATAAAGGCATAAAATCAGAACACAAAATATTTATAGGGCTGTTATATATGAGATTTCCCATTTGAGTGGAACATGCCTGTTTTCATTTTCACAGCAACAATGACACAGTTGTGATTAGAAATAACAAAACTCAGCATATTTTCTGAGAAATAAAAGTATAGTCTACTGTATGCTGAAGCAAGAATTCAGGAACTTAATCGCTTTTCGGTTCTCCAGTATACGAACACGTCTGGACAGAGCAATGGAAAGAGCTCATTCACTGTTGTGTCACATTTTATGTTTGCAGCATGTCACATGAAGATAGAAGTGCAGTCTTTTGAAAATGTCTGTTCTCTATCTGTGACATCTCTGTATTCTTTAACGGTTAAAGATACCGTCAATAACTTTTACAGCCTGTGGCAACTTATCTTGCTGATTCAGTGCTTTATAATGAACTCAGCTCCTTCCTGAGTTGTATCCTGATAGCCTCAAGGTCAAGCCTGTACAACAGTTCGTGCTGCTCTGTTCCTTAGACAAACTACTTTTGTACCGATGATTATTTTCTCTCCTTTGGTAACTTAAGCTGAGCGTGTCCTGCTCCTGCCTATAAGCAACACGGCCTTTGCTGCTCCTCAAAAAGTGGAGAAGCAGTGTGTTTGGTACACAGAAGGGTGACACAATGATTAACGTGCACTTTTTAAAAGGTGTGATGCAGACTTGGAGGTGAAAAGGTTCAAAAATATAAATCCAGTTGCAACAGTGCATTTAAATTATGATTTGGCAGCTTACCTATGTTTCTCTTTATCTTTATGGAGCACATTTATGGTCACATCATCTTATCTGCAGACAATAAAAGGTATGGTTCAGATATAACATTGTTTATGACTGCTCCATCCAATAGCTGAAAACAGCTGAAAACTCTTGGAAAAGAGATTTTTTAATCTCAATGAGTTTTTATCCTGGTTAAATAAAAAACAGTCAGCTAGAAAGATAAAGATGTTTACCTTTTTTCTTCTTTTTCTCCTTATTCTGTAGGGTCTCCTCCTGAAGCCCCTACACCAATGCTTAATTGGAACATTGTCAATGAAAGAATGCCTTGGAACATCATTTTGCTCCTCGGAGGAGGCTTTGCTTTGGCCCACGGAAGTGAGGTAAAGCTGTTGATCTTCAAGACCACATTTTTCCGAAGATAATTCTGTCTAAATGTATTAATGTTTGGATACTGATCTGTGTTTTCCCACACTGGATAAAGAAATCTGGACTTTCTCTGTGGCTGGGAGAATGTCTCTTACCGCTGCAGAGTATCCCTCCTTTTGCCATCTGCATCGTGCTGTGTCTGCTGGTGGCCACGTTCACTGAGTGTTCCAGCAACACCGCCACCACCACGCTCTTTCTACCAGTACTGGCCTCCATGGTGAGACATAACAATAAGATCATAATAAGTCAATCTTTAACTCTCATATACATCTGGTGCATAAAATATGATATTATAGTATCGTATTACACGTAAAATTGTATAAAATCTTTATAAGTGGCCCTAATAATATAACAAATTTGGTTGCCAGAAGTAACAAACCATAACATATGTTCCTCGATTTTGACATGTCTACATCACGTCCTGGCTGGTTTTAATATATTTATTATCATTTGTAACTCTGTTCGAAAGGCACTCAAAACATCATCACGCACTTATTTACTGTGCCTTTTCTTAGTGTAAATCTTAAGTAAATGGGTAAAACCTTTACAAGCATGTAAGATCACATATATGTTGTGTGCAGGTTCAAGGTGATCATACATTATATTATCTATGAAGGAGTTGATATGATTCTAAAAATATGAAAGAATTCAAATCTCTATTGCTCGTCAACACAAAGAGTTGCTTGCTGTAAGAGCTAATAGCAACCTTAAAGTTGCTTATAAAGCAGATCTTTGCCTGAGCTTGATTGATGTCAAAGAGTTGCAGAAAATTTATCAATAATTCTAAAAACCTTTATTACTTCTACCTGCTCAGTTAGCATCTGTGGTAATGTCCTTTTTTCCAGGCTACTGCCATTAAGATCCACCCGGTGTACGTCATGCTTCCCTGCCCCCTCGCTGCCTCGCTGGCTTTCATGCTGCCCGTTGCCACTCCACCCAACGCCGTCGCATTCTCCTACGCCAACCTTAAAGTCATGGACATGGTAAGACCTTTCAGAAAAGAAAGATGCCCCATAAGTGACATGCACCCAGTGTTTTGGATAAAGGGTCATATCCAATTTTTAGATAAGCAGCTTATATTAATCCTTAAATCTGATCATTATCATCTATTTACATGCACACAATATCCTGCATATTGCCATGGAAACTGCGCTTAGGCAGACTGAGCTGCAAATGCATCGTACGCATGCCTCAGTAGCTTGATAAATTGGTATTGATATTATGAGATTGGTCTGAGGCTTACTTTGATGGTGTTGACAAAACATTGTTTTGCCTTGGATCAGGGTCCAGATATCATTTTGTTTATGATTCATTACTTCTCTGGTTGTTCCAGGCCAAGACTGGATTCATGCTGAACATTGTTGGAATCCTTACCATCAACTTTGCCATCAACACGTGGGGCGTTGCTATGTTTCAGTTAAATACCTTTCCAAGTTGGGCAAATGTAACCAAGGCGCCTTGAATGTGAACTCGAGGAAAATATCTTCCTGTTTATCAGGATTCCACCACTGGAGGATTGGGCTGGCACTTGTCTTGGTATTTGTAGTTTAAGCTCCCATGTGTCTCCAGCCAATTGCAGACTAATATGCAAATAGGTCTGTCCTTTAGCAATGACACAGATGTACCTTTCAATCTTACATTCTACTTCACAGTGGATATGCTGATGGGAAATTTTGGAGCACTGTTCTTTGATTTTTTTTCTACTGAACCAAATTTTAGGTCATTTAGATAAATCATCTCCTGCACACTCTACCAAGCAGATCAGAGGTTAATGCTTTAATGCATAGCTAAAAATGTTGTTTCTGAGTAGGATTAACTACTAATTAATTAAATCAATTTAATTTCACGTACAAAACATGATATTTAAAGCAGTTGTTAATGCAAGCAGATGCCAGTCTGAATTGCAGTGAATATATTGTAGATAAACGTTCACATTGTGAGTTCTCATTGTATTTGTAATAAACAGTGTTACACTATTTGTTTAACCAATATAAAAATGCCAGTGATTTTGTTTTTTCTATTTGCATACACTTATTATTGTATCAGTTTAGACAATATGATTCATATTTTTTAGCAGGTACTTGAATCTCTCCTGTTATTAAACATACTATGTGGTTAACTATGGTTCTTTGAGCAGAGAAACTCTCTCCAGCCTTCATTTATGAAGACTGGATATGAAGGTCTGGACATGATAAACAAACTATCATTCCTACTTTCTCATTTAGCTACTGAGAAATTATACACAGGACATGCAATTATGGAAATATTGTAGTTAGTCAAGCTAGTTAGTGTTTTTTGTGTCAAACACAGAATATTAAAGAACATCTTCACAATAGAGATGCTGCAGGTTTAAGGGTTGACTGTACTTTTCGACTGTTAAATTTATTGATGGGCTCAAATCTCATTGCCATCAACAAGATTAGGACCACAGTTGATTTAAAGAGCCATGGGGACAGAAGGCAAATCCCTTCAAGGGGTCAATGTGGGAGAAATGCAAAATGATTGAAGGTAAGGAAAATCTATTATAGGAGACTGATTGAAAGCATTTCATTGAACTCCTTGGCAGGGGGCCGTAGATCCGATGTGTGTGAAGGCCTGGAGCTGAAGGGATTTTAAATACGTGAAACTACAGGGCACAGAGGTCAAAAAGAGTAAGCAGATATGAAATCCAAACCATTTTTGTTTAATCTAGGGGCCATGCTTCTGGTAAAGGCTGAGCAACAGCATCATTCTCTCTAGTTAAATTTGTTTGCACAGGAAGGTAATAAAGGTGTGATGGATGTCCGAGACCGGAGGTAAGACAACATATTTCTGTTTTATGTTCCTTCTTTTTTTATACATGATGTGAGTGGCTTTTACATCAGCTAAGTCCCAGTTTGTTTTGTGGCTGGTGGATTGTTAGTGTTTGTGTCTTTCTTAAGTTACTGCCCACATACCAGAACTGTTGACATGTGAACCAGTATGATCCAGAACCATTTGCAGATATCATAATTCATGGAAAACTTCACGATTGACTGTACTTTGCATTTCAAATTCTGTTTTTATTAGATGGTCATGACATGGCAATTGTGAATTTAACATGCTGAGTTTGGACAGACAGCTGCACATTTTATTATTAGATATCCTTGGGACAGGAGAAGTAATTACTGAATTTATATAACCTCACTCTGAGCCAAAAAGGTAAAAAAAAAAAAAATGTACTCAGTGATAAAGCTCGCTGCCTCAGGGGCTGTGAATGTTTTCCTTTGACTTATCAAAAGACACTCATAAATCACTGTTTCTGATGACTTAAAATGAGGAATTTGACTTCAACTTACACTTATTCACTGATTTACAAATCTATTTTTATTGGAGAAAATCATCAAAAGTTTTATGAAGGTAATAAAAACAAAACCAGCTGTGCAATGACAGATATTCTCTTTAATGTGTTTTAATTACTGAGAAATGTTAAGGTGTGGTTTTGTGCAAAACCTATTACCAGGGAAATCCTTGAATGAATAATGGAAACAAAAGTACTTATTAAAAAAGATAGGCGTTGTTTGGAACCAAAGTAAACAACCAACTTTCTGTTATCATAAAAATATGTGAGGGCACATGCTGCCGGTAAATTAATGAAGGAAAAGCCCATCCTTAGATATTCCTAAACTGGTAAAGATTATAGATCTCTAATGTTTTGGGCAGTAAAGGAGGTGCACTGTGATAAAATGATGTCATTTTAAACATGAAGTCTAATTTGCATTTAGTGCCACTACATTCTTCACAGGGACATCTTCCAGGGAATAGGTGTGCCGCAACTTTTAACTATTTGTTGACTAGATTTATCCTAGTAACCAGACAGGTAAACATCTGCGGATTCGTTGTCAGAAAAACTTTTTTGCATTTCAACCTCATTTTCCACACGTTTGTCTGTCTTCACATCTACGTAGGCAAGTTTCTTAGACTTACGTTATCTTTATCTTTTATCTTTATTAATGTGACCATGGTCAGTTTTTGTTAAACCTTTCAGAGAGGTGTTGATTCTGCAGGGGTTGATGTTTGAGCTGCTGTCATATTGTTTTAGGTTGAGTTGTCTAACATACATGCCAAAGTGTCCTTGGGCAAGACACTGTACCCCCGAGTTGCTCCCGATGGCAGGCAGACACCTTGCATGGAAGCTCTGTCTCCATTGGTGTGTGAAAGTGTGTGTGTGAATGGGTGAATGTGAAACACATTGTAAGGTGCTTTGAGTACCACTAAGGTAAAACGGTGCTATATAAGTGCAGACCATTTACAATTTAACCTAACTTCAGTAATAGCGAATGTATTGTTAGTGCCACTCACGACACAAGTTGTTCCTATTTTGATAGTTTGGTAGAAAAGTAGCAGACAAATTAAAAACTTTGTCTGATGATAGCACTCGGAAAATGAAGGTATCATCAAAGTAATTATATAATCACCCTCAGGGGACCAGCAGTGTCAGTATCAACTGTCATGGCAAGCCATCCAGTAGTTTTGGAGCTGGAAAACAATTATTTAGAAATGTAGAAATGTTGTGGTACAGGTACCAACTGTAACAGGAGCTACCAGAGGGGCGGTTTTGAGTATTTTGGCAGGTATATCTATTTGTCTATTTGTTGCATTGTGTTGCAACTGTGAAAGACCCAGCCACAAAAAACAGGTGTGCTAATAGCAGAGGGGGTCTGTGGCACCAATTATCAGGTACTTACAATGCCGTCTTGATATCTATCCCCAGAAAGTTTCACCATTAACATCTTGATTCATCCTCTCCCTGGCAGTTTCACAACTACGTACGTCTTGCGTTGTTACTAGGCAACAATATGCATCTTAGACTCTCAATCGATCAGTTAGAACTGAAGAGGCCTCTAAATGAAAGGTGTCACGCCTTCAAGAACCAAAAAAGAGAAGACCAGTGGCCTTCGACTGAAGCTCATAGGATTACCATGCCCTGGATGACGGAGTATCTACACAGACAAGTTTAGTTAGCGCCAGCTGGAGTCTGCATGCTAATTCTAGAAACAACAGGAGCAACAAAGCAAATTGGCGCCAAGCTACTGCACTATCAGCAAGGACTGCATACATCATCGGAGCTCTTCCCAGCATGCTCATCAATGACTAGATTGGTGGATCTGCCAGCTAATGGAGTAAGACACCAAACAAATTGAAAATAATAAAGGACCCAGAATGGATCCCTGTGGAACTCCGCAAGTGAGTGGAAGAAGAAGATACCTTACTAGTTTCTGCTGAGAATGCCCCTGTAGATCCACCTTACCCATACCAATAAAAGATTCCAGATGGTTAATTAAAGTCTTGTAGTCAGCGGTGTCGAGGTTGAGATAAGATTGAGGGGAACTGAAACAGAATCTACATCTGAGGCGATCAGCAGGTCGTTAGGGACCATAACCAGAGTATGGAATTTGCAGAAGATCAGATTCTCATTCATAAAAGCGGTCAGTTTTATGGAGACAATTTTTAAAATAATCTCATATAAAAATATCTGTGAAGATTCTCAGTCATCCAGGTCAGGGTTATCCTTGTAGTTTCAATCGTAGCATCTGGACTTAGTTGAGTTAGCTCGAAGACGTTTCACCTCTAATCCAAGAGGCTTCATCAGTTCTAAACTGGCTGGTTAGGAGTTCCAGATTTTATACTCTACAGGAGCCATTAACACTATTGAAGCTTTTGTCTGCTGGGTGAGTGTCCCTCATTATGCGCGTCGTTAGGTCATTCACTCTCACAATGAGGTTCGTTTAGGGGCCCTAGAGGCCAGGTGAGAACAGTGCCAATGAGAGTCGTTGGGTCGTCGTTTAGAAACACACTTTTTGGTGTCCATAGGTATGCCCTAACTGTTAGCTATGCTAGTGAAATAATGCTCCACTTTGCGTTGTGCCTCTGCTTTGACAGTCTGTGGAAGATTGACAAGAGTTTTTGCAGCTATATATGAAAGCTGCAAAGTGCACTCACTATGCCTGTATAGAGTGGAAGCAGAGCACTGCAAAGACACTGGTCTGCTTTCGCAAATTGGCACAACTCGTAGGAAAAATGGCTTCTTTTAAAAGGTATCTGTAGTAATAAAATGGCTTATATAGTATAGTTTTGTCGGGGTTTTGCAATACCTTTTCTTTTCCTCAACTTCTCTACCTTACATTCATACTCTCAACCCTCCTGCATTTTTTCTCTCTATGCATTCCATTCTTTTCTCACACACATTTTATGATTTTTACACTTTTATCCCTTCTCTTTAACTCTCATCTCTCACACCTTTTCTCCCGCCCCATCCTCGCCTCCTCTTTACCACCATATTTTCTCCTGTTTTCACACTATTTTGCCCCCCCCCCTCTCTCGCCCCTACAGGAGGTATGAGATGTATCCTGTGTGTGCAGACCTGCAGGGCCAGATCCTCGCCTGCTACAAAGATCACGTTGGAAAAACCCTCCACTGCTCCAACATCGCAGCTCAGTACCTTGCGTGTGTCAACAACGCTAAACAGGTACGTGTTCGCCAAATAAAACTATTTGTCTCGTAGCATTTTTCTTATCTCAACTGAACACGATTTGTTACACTTCTATCTTTTGAGTATTATGCATGCAAATGAAATCAAAATTATTAAACACCCTAAGTGATTAAAAAAGAGCAATATTAGATGGGGAATGAATAATTATGACATGGCCATATTTCAAAAAATCCCACAACTTAGTGAGGTTATGTTCCACGTTTTCAATAACAATTTGATTACAACCTCACACAGTTGTAATTTGTCACAACTGATTGTCAGAAAACCTTTAATGTGTAAACCCTTCCAGACTCAGCAGGGTTGAATAATTCTGATTGCAACTGCTTAAAGAAATGAGCATTTTATTGTATGCAACTGAATGTTTGCACAATGGGAGAATGCATAAATATTCAACTTGAATCATTACAAACCCTCTGAAATAACACTGTTTCCCCTCTTTGTAAAGAATGACAAGTATTTGCACAGACCTTTGTGGACAGATGATATGTAAGTTGTAACGCTCTGGTTCGTGTAGATTTCAGTGGAACCCATGTGTGTATTACAAAGTAGCCCCGTGTGTCTTTTAGCTACAGCACTGGCTTCATAGATGTGTGTGGTAGCTACAGCAGAGCAGTCAATCCCTTTTTAAATGTCTAAACGAATTAATGTAATATACACACTAGCATCCATTTACATGCGCCGGCTGCTTGCTTTTAGACAGGAGAATAGAATTTCCAGTGGACTAGTGGCGCCTGAATAAAGCTCACTTTAAATAGCCAGTTTAAACCTTACGGTCTATTTCCATAATACCTGCTGACACAGGCGTTCCCCCCCGACTGTCTCTGTGTGTGTTTTAATGTAATAAGACCAAGGGACTAGCAGCTGCTAGTTAGATGCCATTGTCCTCTCCATGCTCTTTCCTTTCACTGCCAAGTGCAAATGTTTTTCCGCCCTCTTGTCTCCCGCAGTCAAACACGGTATGGTAATAGCAATGCCACTCAGGTTGATATTAACTTGATTCCCCCCTCTCTGCAATATGTAACATCCATTGCCCCCCAAAAAAGACTCAATTTGCATTCATAGAGCTTTTCTATTAGATTTTTTTTACAATTGCATTGTTTTCCCGGAAATGGGGAAAACCGAGTTTTGCGTCGTCTCGCTCACTCTCGTGAGTATTAATATTAGATCTAAAAGTCAGATGCAGGCAGATTTTTAAACTATACATCACGTAAATTGCACCATGTTTTATTCATCGCGTGGATGTGTGGGGTGTGCGTGCGTTTTAAGGGAGCTACCTGTAGCCTCGTCAATATTCAGCAAGGGTGTGTTCACAGTCCGGATGCTGTTATGATCTTGTAAATTGTTTGGAAGCAAGCCTGAGACGGTATGGTAATCCGCTTGTGTTTATCACCCTGCAGCAATCACAGCACACTCCTGTTCGTCTGCGCTTATCTGTCTAAGACTTGCTTTTAAAGTCATTAGGTGCAAAAGAAACAGTTTTGTGATAAGGCTTTAAAGGAATAATATGCAGAATTACACAGCCGACAAAATAGTGGGGGGAAGGAATGAAGTAGGATTGATATGAGGTGATGCTGCTCCGTGATTAGGATGTTTACACAGCTTTATCAGAGCCGAGCAGGAAGCTGCACCACGAGCAAATGTCAAAGGACGTGACTTTGACCTCCGGAGGTCAGGAGATCCAAACGTGCCCTCTAACGAACGCCTCTCATCCTCTTGCCCTCTCCATCAAAGACGCTTGATAACATAGCTCAAACAGCTTTCATACCACAAAATCTCCTTCCCCTTCTCCGTCCTTCGCCTTCAAATCTTAAATTCCACTTAAAAACTGCAGCGGTATAGATAGAGATGTCCAAGATGCCATCTAGCCGAGGATGAAAACCAAATCCCTAAAATCTCAGTTTAAGAATAGTGACCCTTCAACTGGAGTCAGTCGAGACAGAGGAGTCGTCAGCTGCCCGGCCTCTGTCACTGATAATTAGCGTTCTTATCGCCACAGTCAGTGATAACATTTAGACCTACTTTCGCTCTCTTTTGTGCCCTCTTCGCCCTGCCGCCATCCCTCCTTCACTCCCTCCGTCCACTATCCCTTCATCCCTAGTCACATTTCTAATGCATTCAGCACTTAACAGGTCTGATAGCAAACAGTGAGAAAGAGGCAGTCGAAGGACAGATAAAGTCTCTCCTTCCTTCTCCCTCTCTCTCTATGAATAGGAGTTTATCACGCAGGCCGATCTCTCCATCCACTGCTTGCCTCCTCATTCCATATTCTCGCTGCATGACTGCCTCTTGCTCCCTATCTCTTCCTTCTCCACTTCATTTTTTAGACTGACCCTTCCATCTCCTTTATACTCTCAAAGGGCTGAGATAGATTCCTGTTTGTGTTTTTAGAGGGTATAATATTTGCAAGGATTGAAATGAAAAACGGCGCCATCTTTAGTCTACACAGTTCAGTCGATATTGCTCTGAAGCACTTAAATGGTTTCATTTGTCATTTCAACATTTATGCAATTAAATCTCGACTCGGAACATATTTGTGCTTTTAATTTAACAGTTGTTGATGGTTTTATTAAAGGGAAATCCCTGTTAGGCTGTCAGTGATAACGTTTTACTCACCAAGTTATGCCCCGAAATGTGGAGACATGGTAGAAAGAAGTCAAAAGACAGGAGCCGTCAGTAGATCAAACAAACAAACCCTCAGGTTAGAAAGACTTATTTGGAGCAGAAAACAAAGAGGATGGGTAAAATCCAACAAACTGGTCTGTTAAAAACATCCATCACAGCTTACAAACTGACATTTCCGGTGTTCAAGTGTGGTGTAAATTTCCTGGCTAAACTCGTATTGTCATTTATGTGACTTTCTTCCTCAAGAAACTGAAAGCAGTAACTCATCTCCTCCAGCACTGATCCAGTACCAGTGTTTTCTCTTTTCTTAAATTTAAAATCTATGCCACACACTGCCAGGAATCCTCTGGAGTCATTTCTGTGTAAAGTGGCACGAGGCCAGGGATCGCTGTGACACTTAAAAACTGCAGTCGGCGGCTCGTCTTGACTCAGTGAATGTAACGGATACTAAATAAATGCTCCTGAATAAATGTGACTAAATGTTACAGGGCCGTAAAATCAACTTTGAAACTGTATTTTATGTGGCACTATTCTGTTATGGCTGATGCCCAATCCGTTTAAAGATGTTTCTGTGGGGTTTTTGACTACTACTACCGCACATCCTTGTTTGAGTGATATGCATAGACTGGGAAGTGCCTTAAACCTGCTTTCTTTCTAATGGCCAGCAGGGGGCGACACCTCTGATTGCTAAAATAAGTGATTGTGTAGAAGTCTATGAGAAAATAAGCCTACTTCTCCCTTGATTTGTAGCTTCAGTAAACATTTTCCTAATAGGTTTATGGTTTCAGTTGCTAGTTTGAAGAGTTGTAATACAGCATGATCTTCATTTTGTAAATTATGGTTCCATTTGGAATAAAATAGAGGATAAAGTACAGTATGTTTTAGGGCAGGCTACGTTGTGATTGACAGGTTGCTACCATATCGTACACAGACCTACTTTCTTGTTACGTCTGGTATCAAAAGAGAAAAATGGACTTCCAGGTGCTAAACTGGAAGCTTCAAACCAGTAGTCCACGAATCAATGGGTGAGATCAAGTGGTGGTAATGTCCAAAAAGGCTTAGCAGCGGCCCAGCAAAGGCTTTAAAGAAGAGACTGCAAGCTAGACCTCGAGAATACACACAAACTAAATAGTTAAGAAACTCTTAGAAGAAACCTCCACAGGGAGCCTTTACTGAAGTCCATATCTGCACAGATGTGTGTTGGATTATTACACCTCTAGAATATTTTGCCCCATTGGATTTCTTTCTAGTGTTCCCAGATCTCAGCAGTTACCGCGGTACTGTAGAAAGTGATATCACAACCAAAAGAAATATTTGGCCTGACCTACTGAAATAAGTTGTATTACACTGGAACCGTCCTCTAGGTGTTCTCTTCAAAGCCTGCTTTCTTGTCTTTATAGTGCAGAAGGCAACGCTGGGAGCAACTGTTTTTATCAATAGTCAATTTATGGTCAGTTCAGTAGTGCAGAAAATAAACTCAGATTCCTTTGGAGAAATGTTACTGACTTATCTGATCCACAACACCAGTATTAAGTTGGTCAGCGAGAAAGAAGATATCTTTCTTTCTTACATTCTGTCTCTATTATTCCCTTCTTATGTCCCCTGTTTCTTCTATTTTCTCTTGCTCGTCTTCTCTTAGGCAGCTTTCATCCAGTGGCATCTGCTGCAATAGGCCGGTTCAAATGGTTATTGACAAGGAGTTGTGGGGATTTGTGGTTGCACTTATCACTAACATGGAATCCAGTGCCCTTGGGTCTCCTTTCCACTTCTAGGGCTCACTTCATCCCCTTCTCTTTTATTGCACTCTCAGGCCTTTCCTCTCTTTGTTTCGTCTCTCATGTGTGAAATATCTCTCTCTCTTCTGTTTTTCTATTTTGATGTTTTTGTTTGCCTTTTCCCGTCTCTCTGATGCATTTCCTCCTTTCGCTCTTGTCTGCAGAACAAGCTGAGGACTGGGGGTTAAAGACGAGAGACGGAGAAAGAAGGAGCAATGAAGAGTTTATTGTGGGGGATTACTGATTATCGAGCGACTGCCGGCCAGACTAGACCCAAACGGAGGAAGAGAGGAATGAGTCAGCACCAAGACACGCACCCTCAGAACCCCGTGGAGAACCAAACCAGATCCAAACCAGACTAGAGGCACTGAACACAGCACCCTGAGAGAGACCTTTTTCTCTTTCCCCACCTCTTTTACCCTTTGTCTTTTCTCTATTGTGAGTATGACAGGGGGGCAGTGACACTGTCCGACATCCTGAAGACACAACAGGATCCAGCAGGCCTGAGCTTGGCCCACTGAAAGAACAATAATGATCAACCAGGAGCACCTCAAGAAAGCCACCCATCTCTGTCACAAGTCACTTGAACCCACCCATCACTCCAACACTTAGAAAGTCTATTTTTACTAATCATAGTCGGTCCTATTTTGTTGTCTCATTGTTTTCCCGCCCCCTAATGCATTGCCATGTACACGAATGCACCTGTTTCTTCTTTGTGTGACTTTTTGTGATGTTAATAATGTAACTGTGTTGAGTATTCATCCAGACCAACACTTGTGACAGCGTCTGATCACAGTCGAAATAAAAAGACGAAACCACGCAGGAAGTGTTGTTGAACTTTTCTCCATAAATATTCAACCGTCGCCGTCTTTCTTATGTGAATGTGTGTGTCTGTGTGTTTTATGCTAATTACAGTAGGATTACCCATCTTTTGACGGCCCTTGCGTTGTCACGACAACATTGTGCCAAATGGAGTGAATGAGCCCAAGAGAAGCGGGGGGGGGGACCGAAGCACCGGGGAAATATTCGTCCCAGATGTTGTGGTTCATCATCTGTCTTCCTCTGTCTTTATATAGCTCTGTTGTGCGAATCCTCTGTGAGCTCTGACAAAAGAAGCAAGGATCTCTACCTCTTCCTTATCCCCTAATTGTCCCTCTTCCCCTTTCACTTATCTACTTCTGTCTTTCTCTCCTTGTATTCTCTCTTTCTGGAGTGTTTCCTCTGTGCTCAGTCTCCCAAGCTAATGTTGCCTTGGAGGAGACGGCTTCTCCACGCTGTCTGCTCCCTGCCAGACTCTCTGGGTTGGATTTAGCTGGATAGACAGACACTGTATGTATGTGTGTGTGTGTGTCTGTGTGTTTTGACAGTGTGTGAGGGAGGGGTGGTAACGCAACCATTTCTTTTTATATAGCTGCAGTAACTGTGTGAGGGTTGGGTTTGGCGCAGGTGATCGCAAAGGAGACGTTATCTTAATTCTGCATCGGAAAGAAGAAACAGTGTGTGATGGGCAGTCAGAAAGGCAAGAGTGTGTGTGTGTTTGTGTGGGTGTATGTGCATGCAAGCATGTGATTCGTTGTGACTAATCCCCCTCTGTCTGTCAGTCAGCTGTCCTTTTGCTTTTTGACTTTTGGAGTCTCGAAGGGGGTTCGGGGTTGACTTCTATTATACAGCGTGTGTGTAGGAGGGCTTTTCTAAAGGTTGGGGGGATAATGGCTGTTGGAGTTCATGGCAGGTGTTTCTCCACAAAACACACTAAGCCCAATCTTTTTTTCCACACTTGTTTGTGACTCCGACTCAAGCTGCACGGCTCCACTATCTGACCAAGTACCTCTGAGCCAAGGATAAGCCATTTTAACGGTGTATTCTCTCTGTAATGAGATTATAGCCACTCTAATATAATTGGAGGATGATTATAATCATGAGATCTAAACAAAGGGCCTTTTAAAGGTATAAATCATCGATGATAACACCCCGCAATAGTTTGGTGCTGTCGTCTCCTCTAAAGCGAGTGCATATTTGGGGCATTTTGCTTCTTTAGTTTGACGTATTACCTGTGAAACTGAGTATTAGAGAAGGACAAAATGCAGGGTTTGAATAATTCAACATGAATGTAGTGCTACATTAGCTGAAATTTACATGCACACCTCCCGAAGCTATCGTTTAAATCTTCCATTTACCTCAAAGCAGAAGTAGATGTGGACGTAAAGGAACATTTAGGGGGGATAAATAATTGAAGGAGTGTTAATAATAAGAGAGTGAGCTGAGCACACTGAAAAACAGTTTTATTCATTTTAGCAGGACTTCAACAAGTGTTGCCAACATGTCCTTGAGCTGCTGCTAAATACTGAAGTGAAGCTGTTTGGTGGCAACAGGCAGCGTTCAATTCATGTGTTGAGGGGTGATGGAGGTGGTGGGGGAGCTGAATCAGATTTTGCCATTCATTTGGTTCTTTTCATGGAAGGAACAGGTGTAAATAAATAATTAAAATATATAATATAAAATAAACTGGTGAAACTCACAAATTGAACACATTTGTGGGGCTCCTGAGCCCTTTATTTGATTGGAGTACTTGGGGATGTTTTCTTTCCAGTCAAAATGAGAAAAACTAATAGTAAATGGTAATATTTTCATGTATTTTCTAGTGCCTGTTTTACCTATAATGATACTGGTTGAGTAGTTTGATTAAAAAAAATCTTGGCATTGCTGCTGCGGCACAAAAGTGAACACCAGCATAGTTCAATCCAAAAATATCTGTACCCAAATATTCAGCAATAACCCCACTAACTCACATATACACCGATCAGCCACAACATATGACCACTGACAGGTGAAGTGAATCACATTGATCATATTGGTACTATGATTTTCCAGCATTCCCATTCCATACTGAGTTTATTTGGGGTTGTTTAATTGTGTGGACTTAAATACATACGTTTCTATGGCGGGGCGCCGGCCAAATGAGTGTGTATGTAGGCTCTGAAACTTTTGGCTTCCATGTGACTGAATGCTGGTCTCTAATTGGCTGCTTAAAAATTCTCCTCGGGGCGCAGCTCTGTGCGCCCCTGACCAATCAGCGTCGTTCTTCATCCAACCTGTCAATCAAAGTCACGCCTCTGGCAGCGCATTCGTCACTCAAACATACGGACGCAAACTGAAGAATCGGACAGCGGCAAGACGGGAGACGATGGCGGCTGAAGGAGAGGAGAGCAAACTTTATTTAACTTTGGAATAGCGTCATTATGTCACCGTTTATGCTATTGGAACAAAAATCCAATGGTTTCTGAAAGGTGGCGTCATTACGGTCCTTTCATTCGTGCCCTCCACCTCCAAGGAAGCTCTCGAAGCAGCCTTAGTTCCCAGAGAGCAGAGAGCTGCCCCGTATGATTAA
>OMNN01097772.1:0-13961 GCA_900302755.1 Chromis chromis
CAAGCTGTACCAAAATGTGTTGAGACTACACCCAGATAAACCTTAAGTTGTTAACAGGAACAGCAAACTTCAAAAATTTGGGTCGCGACTGTTTTTAATAGAGACATAGGGGGTCATGAGGCTGGACCAGTTGAGAACCACTGACCTAGAGCATGATCCAAAATGATCCAAAGTGAAAGTAAAATTGAAAAAGTTTTCTGTTCATGGCTAAAACAGTTGAGTGCTGGACTGACCAGATCTGAATGAACCCATTCTTTTTCAGGAGATGAACAGGAATGTCAGTCGTTTGCAGATACACCACTGGATCTGTGAAATGTCCCACACAGAAGTATCCTTATTAGACCATCAGTATTTATCGTCTCGTCTGATTTGTTCCACTGCTTATACATTATTGAGAATTAGCGAGTGCTCATAGTTTCAGGAACCGAGAGCCAAACGGAGCAACGGTGCCAGTAAAAGCCTCTCTGTGGTGGATGAGCCTCAATTCCTGGAAGTCTATTCAGAGAGCTGATCAGGGGTCTGTGAGTGGGAGGTGACCCCACAGAGGGAAAGAGATATCTAGTAGATTTGATACTCAAATAAAGTTGATTTTATACGCAAAAAATCCCAAGTATGTCATGTTTTGTCATCATCGTGCAACACTGAAGTCCAAGCAGAAACACTACTTTGGTGGTTTGGCATTCAGCAGGGGATCCATAACTGCCTTTAAATGAAGTAATCCCCGCAAACAGTGTTGTTCAATTAAATGAATAAACGCAAAGTCCAAAAAATAAAAATAAAATTTCATTATGTGATTCCCAGACTGGTTTAATGTGATTGTGGTTGAGGAGGCGCCTCGTGTCATCATGGATGACACAGAGTGAGTGACATCAGAAACGTCTCCTCCTTCACATGCAGCCTGAAGACGTTCACAGACGGAGAAGAAGGAGGGAGACGGATCCGCGTCGTTTCTGGATCAGTGGAGAAGTCGCTCTGAAGCCGACTGAAGGCTCCGTACTGACAGTCAGCCCTGGCAGGAGGCCCTCGGCTCAGCGCTCTTTGTGTTTCTGCTCGGGGTTTGGGTGGAAGCCAGGGCGGCTGCCATCACGCCCACATGACCAGACCGACTCATAGCGTCGCTGTAGCAACTGCAGCCCAGAGCACAGGGAGGAGGCGGTGGTCAGCTCTTTACCCACTGCTGCTGGCATAGTCTGGAGAAAGTCACATGTTGCTGGTGACAACCCAACTCATGTCCATTAATATTACTTTGAACTGGATGCTAAATGCTCAACTTCGAAGGCAACATTGATGAAAAGCAAAATCTAACTGCTGAAAGAAGATCATGTGATGTCACTGAAAGCTGATGGGCCTTTAGGTTAGACTGTTTTGGTCATTGAGCGAAAGCAAATTAGCAAAATCTACTCATATACAGGTAAATACTATGAGCTAAACTGTTGCACCAAATAAAGAAAAGCTTTAATTGATGGGTTGATGAGCATGTAAATGATGGAAACATGGCTCAGTGGTTAGCACCGTCGCCTCACAGCTAGAAGATCCCTGGTTCGCATCCCAGTTAGGACGTCTGGGATCTTTCTGTGTGGAGTTTGCATGTTCTCCCTGTACAGTGTGGGTTTTCACCAGGTTCTCCAGCTTCCTCCCACAGTCCAAAAACATGCTGAGGTTAATTGATGATTCTAAATTGTCCATAGGTGTGAATGAGAGTGTGCTTGGTTGTCTGTCTCTGTATGTGGCCCTGCAATGGACTGGTGACCTGTCCAGCGTGTCTCCTGCCTTCACCCTAAGTAGGCTGGGATAGGCTCCAGCCCCCAGCGACCCTACAGAGGGTTAAGCAGTGTACAGATAATGGATGGATGGATGCTCCACAGTGCAAATGCTCTCTCTGTATCTCTCTGTAAACAATAGCTTTGGCTGTTACTCATGACAGGTAACCAATCAGATAGTGCTGTGGGCAGGACATTGCTTGATACCACAGAGTGACTGCAGAGAGAGATGGCAGCAGCATCAGAATAGATGTAGCGCGTTTAGTTTATATAGTCCTAATCAGTCAATAAAAATGACAATACCAATAATCAGAAAACGCTAAATATCGGCCTCAATCGATCGCCAAATAATGTATGCAAGTACAATTTAGCCTTGTGACAAGGAATGATGACCCCTAAGGCCAACTCATGGTTTCAGCAGCAGTAAGGATGCAAGTGGGTCCATGTAATGTAAATTTCGCCCACATCCACGAGATCCTGAACAACCTCCCCTGTGTGCAGCTCAAAATTTGAGATGGTGCAGACTGTCCCCACAACAAGCCCGCCGACTGCACGTGTCATTTTGTGTTCCATATACATGTCATGGTGACTTTACTGTACTACTAAATCTTAGGCCTATTCTTGTTAAGAAGTTACAGTTCTTTTAATACTAACAGGGCCTCCAGTGGTGCTCATCGGTACAGTCATGCTATCAAACTCACCCTTATGTTAGATTTAAAAACTTATAATTGGCCCAGCGAGAGCAAAGTCAGGTGAAAATCTATTTGGAGTAAAAATAAGGTCTGATTGGTCTGGTCTCCAGGCTAACATACCACAGCAGCTGGGGTTAGACTAGACTGCAGGCGCGTCAGCTTCTGAGGACTCGGCAGTGTGGTTTAAGACAGTTCTCAACTGGTGGGTTGGGACCCAAAAATGGGTCGCAAAGCCATTTTTAGAGGGTCGCAGAAGCATGACCCCCTCACAAAAGTATTGGTATAAAGTCTTTTATTTTAAAGGACGTGTTTCTTATGACACAGTTTGCTTTCAATAGCAGAATATTTAGTGATGGTGACACCAGTAGTTGCCCACTATTAACCTCTAGATGTGGCTCTGCCAGCTTATTGGAGACATTTATGCTAAAACGTGCCAAAAATATCCCAAAATGTGCTCAGAATCTGTCAGAATGGGACAATATATGCCCAAAACTTGGCAAAAGTGTCCAAATATACAAAAATGAGCAGAAAATAATCCAAAATGTTCCCAAGCTGTATCAAAATGCATTGAGACTACACCCAAATAAACCTTAATTTGTCAACAGGAACAGCAAACTTCAAAAATGTGGGTCGCGACCGTTATTAATAGAAACATAGTGGGTCCTGAGGCTGGACCAGTTGAGAACCACTGGTTTCAGAGACCAGGTGACTTTTGTGATCGATAAAGGAGGCTTAAACTTCTGCTAAATTCAATCTGCAACTAAGCTAATGACAGACCAACAAGAAACCACACAGTACTGGGTATGCACCATAAATATACTCAAGCAGTTAAACCCATGTGAAAGTTTGACCTGCGTTGAGCATTTGTGTATCATCTTACTAAAAACATACTGCTCAGATTCTGGAATGCAGTTTCTTAACCAATATTCTGTTTTTCCTTCTAACCAGCTCAGACTGGTTTGAGAAGCCCTTCTGATGTCCTACCCAAAACAATGCATGTGAGCTGACCTGTTTTTTTCTTTAATAAGTCAGATGTAAGGTAAAATGAAAATCCGTTGGGCTTCATCTTTATTTCCCTCATTCAGTCCACCCCACTGCCTGCCAGGCTTAGGGAGTGCAAAGCCAGTCTAAACAATGGGGATCAGTGCCTGGAGACCTGTGACCAGGAGCTCTCCTCAAAGGATCTACCTCATGTAAGACACTGGCTGAACAGATACAACACAGTGCTATGCCCTGCATTTCTAGGTGGCTGTTAAAGTGGTCATGTTTCTGCAGGAGCCACTGCAGTTGGCTGAAAGGAAGACGTTTCCCTCACCGCCACTGTACCGCAGGGAGTCGACCATCTCCATCAGTCTGGAGGAGAAGAGCAGTCCTCAGGTAAATGGGCTTTCTTAACAACGATGAAGCAAATGAGTAACTATGAAGGTTTGCCAGGATGATTTTTTTTGTGTGTGTGTGTGCTACCTTTAACCTTCCCCAGACGCCAGTAAGTGATTCAGGGAAGCAGTCCCCCTCTAATGGGTTGGCATCTTGCGCCTCTACCCCACCTCAGGGACGGAGTTTCTCTACACCTCCAACCAGGCGAACTCTCACCTCCACACAGTTTCAGAACATCCAGTCAGTAAGTTTTACCAAACCTAGGTTTCATTACTTCAAGGCTCAAGTCTGTGGTTCACCCTCTAGATAATAGTTCTGCCTGTCTTGGATCGTGTTCAGACCTGATATATACAAGTGTTATTGTTAACCTCAGTTCTCCTCACATTAGGAGTAAATCTAAGTATATAAAATAGTAGGAGCTGGTAGAACAGATTAGTGCTTGGGAATGCAGAAACCTACATTTTTCTCATGTCTCCTGGTGTTTTTCAGTGGCATTGTGGGTCTGTAGGGTTGGTTCCAGGTATAAATTCACTTGAACTAGCCTCATTTTTGCATCTGTTTTGAATTTTCTGGACTACATGTAAAACGGGGTTACTACAGGCCAGAGGGTGCTAGTAAGGCATCGGTGTGTGGTAACGGCTAAAACTTGCCCGACTAACAGGTTTTGATAACACATGGATGACTCGGTTTAATTTTATACACGTTGAAATACTTGTTGGTTGTTTTTGACTTGGCTCTTTTAAAAATGGATAGCTGTCTTGCAAAGGAAGTGTAAATGGGCTCTGAATGCTCTGTCATAGCAGGATCACCTACTAAGCTTCTTACTACAGTTACAGCATGATGAACCTCCCAAACATAGTGATGAGGATTGCATATTAATGGGCACTGTAGTAGTTATGCAGGTGTCACTTAACCAACAGTATGTGAGCGCAGAAGCATAAATAAATGACACATGGACACATTGTATTTGCAAATGTGAGCTGAAATCTGACTTGACTGTATCTGGAGAGCGTCTAAGCCTGTATATCTGGGGGCCTTGCACAGTTTCTCCACTTTGATGTCTATTTTCTACGTTTTGTAGGCCTTTAAGGCGAATGCCTCCATACCCCAGAACGGGGAACCAAAGTACAAACCAGACCCTGCAGCTTTTTCCGAGCCCATGTACAGCACTGCCAGTACCCAAACACCACCTGAGTTTGCTCCCTCGGAAGATGAGCTGCAACCCGGTATGTAGATGAGACATGTGTGTCCCTTAACTGTCAACTCTCATGGGGCTGAATGGTCAACGGCCAATACATTTCTTGCTGTATGATCTCTCTCTAGTGTACCAGTCAGATTACACATTGGGTAATGGTGGACAGATCTTCCTGTCCCCTAGCCAATCAGGTGGAAGTGGGAGTCGACCCAGCCAGTCGTACAACACCAGAGGATCTTTCAGAGGTATGGCACGTGGTGGCAGGGGACTGGCACAAACCTTTCGCTCTTCTGGTTGGCACCGAGGTATCTATCCTCAAGTTTCTTTTTACTCTTTCAGCACTTCTGCATTACTCACCTACTTTTTACTAGACGTCTGTTCAGGATGAGGTGTGGGATCGTCTTGGCTAAACACACAATCTAAAACTGATCATGTTGAGGTTTTTCTGAAACTGATTTCTGCTCCCCAGGAGGATCTTACATCCCCCATGCTCATCTCAGGGACTCCGGCCCTCTACCTTATTCTGTTAGAGTAAGTCAGTTCCTATTAATCATTCCTTTAACCCATGCCCTTGTCGGATATCACAGCCTTCATGTACTGCAGATTTGACACCGATACTGCTATTAACCAGTAAGACATTAGCATTAGTTTGTTGAGTACATGAATGTCTGAAGAGAAGTGAATCCTGTTCAAGTAGAGCAGCCCAGTTGTTTGGAGCAGTTTAAAGATGGCTACAGGAAGAATCTCCTGATTCACTTGTTAATTCTTAATATTTTAAAACGTTTGGCAACTCAGTCCACAGATATCAACTCCCCAGTCTTTGAGTTTATGGCAACATTGTTCTCTGTGGCTACAGCTATCAGAACCTTGACTACACAGATGATCACCAATTAAAGTCAAAGGTGTTTGCAAGTGTATGCAGAAAGTACAACACTGTCCTCTGACTTTATTGTAGTGATCCTGCTGAGTAGAGCATAGTGGGAATCATGGTTGAAAATGAGAACCAAAGAGCTGGAGTATTCCTTAAAGGCGTGTTTTTGTTTAGTTTTTTACCCTAGCTATATCTTTTATCATGCTACTAGAAAATAATCAGCAGGGTATGGAGCCTGACATGCTAAAGATGATCCAGGGAAAATCTCTGAATGCAGCCTTGTCATGTCTGCATGTGTTTTATAGCCTCTCTTGTCTTTTCTCAGGACTCAGGATACCAACACAGCTACAGACGTGGAGGAGGAAGACATAACTCCAGCGGTAAGAACACAAGCAGGTTTTCGGTGCAAGAGCTGGAGCTTAAGTTCTTTGCTGCAGAGCAGTGTTCAGAAAGCCGTGTTGAAGTGAAACGTTTCCTGTCCTCAATATTCAAGTATTTGCAACATTTGGATAAGAGTAAAATTCACTAATTTGAATCTGTTGCTACTCATGAATGACCGGATGCAGACCTTATTTTCATTTTCGGGTCATCCCAGCAACTATTTTACAAAGTTCAAATGTTCCAACCTGATTAAAATCATGATGCCAGTGAGGCTAATTGGTACTGTGGTTCTGGATTACTTCTACAAATCAGTTTGAAGTAATGAAGTATTGGTAAGGGTTGCACATTTAGTGAGGATAGTTTAACTGTATTCAGAAGTGTTAAGGATGTATAGTATTAGGATTGAGGTTGGTTTGTTTTTAGTGGTTCAGGGAATGAAAAGGCTCAGGTTCCACTTTAAAATGTATTCACGTGCTGACTCCAAACTTTTATGCATCTGTCAGAACCAAAGTAGTCATTGATACATCTATGCAAAATGACATGGCACATGTACTCATAAGTCAAGCCAGAAGTGTACTGATGTTTATTCAAAATGGAAAGGTTTGTAGACTTGGTTCATTTTCTCCTTGGTTCCATTTCTAAAAGGCAGCCAGTCCTGGACACATTGGAAATGGGCAATACTTGTACCTGATTTCCTTCAGTGGAATTATGTAGTTTAAATTATCTGGAGATCTTGTTGAATTCCCTTTCCAGGCAGTAGGCTTCCACAACAGTTTTTCTGAGGGCCTTTAGATCTTGGCATGATGACAGCAAATACCTCCGTAGAAAAGAGAACAGCAGATCTATAACACCAGAGGTTTAAAGAAGACTGGTTATACCTGAGATTCTAATCCCTGGCATCTGATGTGGAATTCTGATTTGATGGAGCTGAAAAAGCAATGTACTTTATTTTTCCATTTGACTTTTCAGTTTTTTTTTTATTCATTTAAATTATGGGAATGACCACCAAATGTCATTTTAATGTTATTTGTTTGAGTAGATCACCTTTATCTGTAGGCTTTGTTTTAAAGAAGATCAAATGTTTGCTTGTTCAGATATCTTGCTGAATTTCCTTGAGATGTACTTTCTGTTTTTACATAGTTGTTGCGGTTAAGACATGCTCTCTGACTAATTAATAAATCACACTTTTCTGTATTCACTTGAAATGGCCACACTGAAAAGTTGAAAATGTGAATCCCGTTGCACAGGGAGGCATTGAAGGAGTTGTATTTAGTTGTACAGATGAAAAGAGCAACAAGTAGTTGTAACTAGTGAGGGGAAAATACATCATAATGTGAAGTGTGTGTGAATGTTGGACCATTGGTTTAGGAAAGTTACAGCTAATGCTAGACATGGACAGCCCACATTTCCTGGAAATGTGTCGAGGGAGGGGGTTTCTCACATGCAGGCCAGATCCAGCTTAAAGGGTCCCCGTGTTGCTGTTGTAGAGTTGCAGTGTTCAGATCTGCCCAGATGGATCGTACCAATGGAGAAAATGAACCAGAGATTGATTCTTCCAGACTAAACGATGCAGCACTTCTTGTGCACCAGTCCTGAACTTGCTTGCATTGCTCCTTACACTGTCACTGTTAACTTTCCCATCTTGGCTCTGCAGCAGCCTGGAGCGACTCTTCCCAGGTGAGCAGTCCAGACCGGGATGGGGCCTTCACAATAGTGGACTCAGGTCATGGAGATTCGCTGTCGGTCTCCACCATGGAGGTTCCACTCACTCCCCATGGCCACCACCACCACACCGCCCTGATGCCCATGCAACTCTACCCACTCTCCCAGCAGCTGCGAGTGGCCTTCACCGCCTCTCGCACTGCCAACTTCGCTCCGGGCAACCTCGACCAGCCCATTGTGTTTGACCAGATGCACAGCAACCTAGGGGAGATGTACGACACCCACATCGGCCGCTTCACCTGCCCTTGTAACGGAACCTACGTCTTCATCTTCCACATTCTGAAGCTCGCCATCAGCGTGCCGCTCTACATTAACCTCATGCGCAACGAGGAGGTGATGGTGTCGGCGTACGCCAACGACGGAGCCCCGGATCACGAGACGGCCAGCAACCATGCGATCCTGCCTCTCTTCCAGGGAGACCAGGTGTGGCTCAGGCTGCATCGTGGCGCCATCTACGGCAGCACTTGGAAGTACAGCACCTTCTCTGGCTTCCTGCTGTACCAGGACTGAACTGCTGCTGGCCAAACAGCCCTCTGCTCCCAGCGAGTGGACTGTTTGCTTTGCACTAAAGGGTGACAAATCCAACATTTCAAAATTGTGACTTCATTCACCATTTAGCCCATTCATAACATGAGGTGTATCAGTGGCCAGGTGGTATGATCTATATCTACGTTTGAAATGGGGGTCATTATTACTTGATAAAAACCACATACTTAATTCCCCTTCCATGTGTCGTTCACAGTGGTGGTCCTCCCTGTGACTATAATACTCATACAAGTGGGCCTTGAAGTCATGTCGTCTTGCTGTAAATCATCACCCATTCAGCCCACAGGTCCGATTTCAGCGAGAACTCTGATGCAATGTTATGAACATGTGCCTTTTTTGTTTTCTGAATGGCTTTTGGATGACTGACATAACTGGCTAATGAACTGAATGAATGGCTGACTATCAGGTGAATTATAACTGACTCTACTAGCAGCACTTTTGCTTGACGCTGGGCTCCTATGCATTCAGCTGAGATGGGGAAGATTGTGTTCTTGGTGGTGGGTATGGTGTCGAACACTTTATGCCAAACTGTTGCACTAACAGACTACTGTGGAGTGATGGAAGTGGTCACTTGATGTGGCTAAATAAAAGATGAGCAGTGAAGTTTGGGTTTCTTCTCTTGAATGCCCTCGTTCTGTACACTTAAAGAAACAAAACACACACACACCACTCACTCCAGACTATTTAGTGTGTTGACTGTTTCTTCAGTTGAAAATCGTACATGGTTGATCCATTCACTACTAGACACTTTACTGAAGAGATGTTGAATTTTAAATGTTGTGCACATCAGTTGAAATCCATTCATCTACAAACATTGAACAAACTAAACTACAGTATACAACAGAAGTGGTTTACACCTGTCCAATAGGAACCGTAGGTACTTACTGTTATGTAAAATCTAACAGTTTAGATTTTCTATATTAATAGATGCCCCACAATAGACACCTACTGCAACAAAATCCAGTACACCTTTCATTACTTGGATTCAAGTTTTTAATATGTGATACTTGACGTATATTATATGTCCACCTTTATTTCTGATGACAGACTCACTCCCCCTCACCATGAGGGATACTGGTGTTGCACACATTTCTGGACAGATGTTCTGCCATTCTTCAGACTATTTTTTTTTTTCAGCTGTTCTTTGCTGGAAGGGTTGTGTTGCTCTACCTTTCTGTTTAAAGTACCCCAAAGGTGTTCTACTGGATTCAAGTCTGTGACATACCTGGCTAGGTCATAGTTTTTTATTCTTCAGAAGCTCTTGTTGATTTTGGCAGTGTGCTTTGGATCACTTTTATCCTGGGTTATTTCCCTTTTGCTTCTACAGTCTGGTAGTTCTCTTATCAGCCAGTACTTTGGTACTTCCACACACATTCAGGGTGCTATCTATAAATGTCATCTCCCCAACACCTTTTGCACTAATGCAGTCCTAATTAGTTCCATTCCAAACATTCTGGACCCCATTTGAGCCAAATGTATTTAACTTGGTCTCAACTCGCCAAAGAATGTGCTCCCAGTATTCATCAGCTTTCATGTTCTTTAGCAAAGTTTCATTTTCTAGTTGTGTACCGAACCAGGAAGGACTTTTTCCTTGCACACCATCCATACAGACTGATGTACACACCGTCTGAACCGTCACAGAAACCCAGGTTTCCATTGATGACCCCTGTGCCAAGACTGAAGCACTTGCCTTCTGTTTTTAACAGCTAGATTGTACAGGTAGCACATGGTCACTGTTTTCAAAGTCATTTTTGGTCACATCTATCTGAGTGAACTACAGCCTCCTAACAGCTTCTAGCGCAGCCAAGTTGTGAGGCATTTAGGGAACGATGGTAAATTATTGCTATGTATTGCTTCGCAGATGTTCAGATAGTGAGGTGGTTTGCCTGTGCTCAGTTTAAAGGAGTGATATCAGACAACCTCGGGGGAATGACTGGTGACAAAATGAATACATTTCTGCATAAAATGTTTTGTATATATCAAGTCACTGTCGATCTTTACATCAATGCCAACCTGGTACGCAAATGAAGACAAGTATTCATCAGCGTTACGTACTACAGAATAGGCTGCATAAAAAGAGTTCTGGGGAGGTGTGCGACCAAATCATGTCTTGATGTGTGTGCGTTCTGAAATGCACTTAAAATGAGCCCTTTCCTCTTGATTTGCATTTGACATTTTAAAGGTACATAGCTATTTGCAGCTTATTGAATAGATTCCAGTAGCATTTCATGGGTATTCTGTGTTGGTATGATGCAAATGTTTCTCAATATACTGTATGTTGAATATTTGCCAAATACATTTCTCTTGGGTTATTGTTCCATATAAGTAAGACTATTGAAGCTTAAAAATTAGGTTTCATCAAATATTATCAAGGGACATACATGAGAGAGTCCCCGGTGTATTTATAATCTAGACTAGGCTACTTTCTGCTACTATTCACAGTTTACAAAGGATATAAAAGAAGCCAGCTTGAGGACAGTTTGTGGTTGACACATTACCATCAAAAAATAACAGTAATCCACAATATCATCAGTTCCTCAGATGCTGGGAGTGCATGAACACACTTGTGTTCACTCTTGGAGCCATTAGCAGAACTTTGGTGTGCTTTGCTTGTGCCTGAGACATTTTAGAGTTAGTAGAAACAGCTCTAGATAGTAAATAAACCTGGTGGACTGTGAGGCAGCTGTTCAGTCTGAATGGTTGGGAGGGTTGGGCAGAGTCTGAGCTGGATGAATACTGGTTTTGTGGTGGTATTTGGTCTGGTCTGGTTTGGTAAATGGTCTGCTCTTAAATAGTGCCTTTTTATTTTAGTGGTACTCAAAGCGCTTTACAGTGTGTTTCTCATTCACACATTCACACACCAATGGCGACAGACTTCCATGCAAGGTGCCTTCCTGCCATTAGGAGCAACTTGGGGTTCAGTGTCTTGCCCAAGGACACTTCAGCATGTGGAGGGGCTGGGGATCGAACCACCAACCTTGCGATCGGTGGACAACCTGCTCTACCACCTGAGCCACAGCTACCTAGGTGGGGGTCAAATTCTAACTTATTTATGAAGCTGGGAGGTTATCTAGGTGTGGAGGGGACTTGGCAGGAGTAAACGTCTTCATATCTTAACAGCTTTTATTAATTACACCTCCAAGTTTATTACAACCATAAAACACAATCAAACGGATTCTCATTATATGGGACCTTTAAGGCTACTTCAAACTATCAAGCACAGCTCCAGCGCACGGGGGCGACAGCACATTTCTTCACATCATACTGCAGGGACGACGAAGAAGAGGAGAACCGTAAAGTGTGTGTTTACTTAGCTTTACGCCCACCGACGGCTGGTTGCCGGTAAAACGGGGCAGGGCCGCCGTTCTCCGTCAAGGTGCAGGAGTATGACGGAAACAACAGCGACTGTCCCTTCAAGTTAAAATTCCCGCTGCTGTTCCGCACTGTTCTGTAGTGGTTTTCCGCTAACGAGCCTCTTATTTTGAAAGTAATGTCCGGCAGCAGTCCCTATAATTCCCGGAAGTTTTTTCGTGCTCGGGCCACAGTGAAAGCAGAACCAGGACGTCGGGCCGAATTTGGGCCAGAAACGTTAGCTAACGCTCTGTGTATGTGAGAAGAAACCAGCGAAGGAACCGTGGAACTAAACACACATGGATCCCAACCGGATAATCCAGGCTCTGAAGGGAACCATCGACCCGAACCTGAGGATAGCAGCGGAGAATGAACTCAATCAGGTGGGAGAGCTAAAGTTGTTTTTTGTTTGTTTGTTTTTGTCAGAGGGGGGGCGGGGGGCACCGTGGACCGGGTTGGCCAGGGAGGGATGCCGGTGTTAGTGGAGGAGGGCAGGCCGTGTTGTGGTGATGGCGGCCTGGTGGATGTTTAGCCTGGTTAATGTAGTTTGTGTGAGGCCTGATCAGCAGTCTGGTCCCCCCACACTGACTCTGCAGCTCCGAACAATAGGAGGCAGATCTGACAGCCATCTGCAGCAGGGACCCAAACTTTCCCCTGTCAACACTACGACACAATACAACACACTACAAAGCTGTGCTGCTGCACACTGCTGGGCTGCAGTGGGATTATGTAACCAAACAATCAGTGGAAGCTAAATAAAGAACAATCATGGCCCTTAAAATGACTGAATAATAGAAGTGTAAATGAACTACTGCAGCATAACTGGTCGAGCCCTGGTGTCCTCTGAGGCCTTCACTGACCTGCCTGTGACTGATCATGAATCTAAAATGCTCAGATTTGTATGATGTCTTTGTTAAAGTCATTCATATGCTCCATTGTGATTTATTGTATTTTGCAGATCAGTGGTGGAGAACATAGTTTAATAGGTTTGACCAGGCTGATCACACTGGAGTGACACCATATCTCTTTGATATTTCTTTTCAGCAAATCACTGCCGAATAGTATTAGTTATAATAGTTATTTTGGTCACCCACTCTTATTGTTTGTGTATTCATGAAAGACTGCCATGTAGAAGTACATATAATCTAACCTTTATTGATCCCCTTGGGTTCCTTCCTTCTCTGCATTCATCCTATTCAAAGTTAACCTTAACTATACATACTAGGAGCAGTGGGCTGCCGCGGTGCAGCACCCGGGGAGCAGTCAGGGGTTAAGGGCCTTGCTCAAGGGCCCACAGTGGTGGTGACTGGGACAAGCGGTGACTCTCACTTTCCCACCTCAACCTCTTGCCAGTCCGGGACCTCGAACCGGCGACCCACTGGTTACAAGTTTGCTTCACAAACAACTAGACCCCGCCCCCCGCCCCTTTTTATTTTTATTTTTTTTAAATAATAATACAATATTTATAATAATATACATTGTTGTTAAAGTTTCACTTTTTAAAAAATTGCTGATAAAGGTCATTACATGTTTAACACTTGTAGCAGAAGCGTCCCTGCTCTGCTCAGGACACCCACCCACACCCCACTGTCTCCATCCAGCCTTTAGTTTCCTCCTTATGGCTCCAGCTTCTGTATCAGTCTCGCACTGTTCAATAGTTCATCCCTACAGTCTCTCACAAGAGCTTCAACTAAATCCACAGCTGCACCTAAATCATACACACTTGAAGTAATAAAAACATGTACAAACAGATTCTTTATTTACACATAAAAACAAATGCATTTTATTCTGTGTAGACACTTTTCAACGCTAATAATACAAAGTCTTTAAAGTTGCTACTAAATCAGTGTCGACATTTTGTGGTTGGTTGCACAAATGCATCTGCAAACAGCAGCCGTAGAGAAATGGTTCTGCCAAAAATACATCAGCAAAAAAAACAGTGTGTTACTGTAGTTGTATGAGTTTGTGTGTAGCCCTCTAATAGGCTTCACTGTTGGTTGTGTGGATGGCCAGAGGGGTGGAACGTCCCTTGGCTCCACTACTGGTTCAGATACATGTTTCAAGTT